>JAYMGJ010000572.1:0-67986 GCA_037178675.1 Scleroderma bovista
GATACGATCACGCTGAAGGAGGTGGAAGCGTTCGAGCGGGAGCAGAGGGAGCGTGTTGCGTATGGGAATGGGGGACCGCTGAGCCCTGGTGGTCAGCAGGGGGGAGGGTCGAAGAAGGAGATTAATCCGAAGATGATATATGGAAAGGCGCAGCCTCATGATACGCAGTGAGTGGTTTTGCGTGGTTTCGTGTGTTGGCTGATCGGTGCTTTACAGACAACTGGTTACAAAATTGCAAGATGAGATAAAGGCGTTGCAGCTCTGTCAGAATAAAGTGAGACAAAAGAAGTTACCAATGGAGGTCATAGATGCAGAATATCAATGGTGCGTCGTATATACCAGTTTTTCGTAGTGGTTGGCTGACGATGTGGGGCGCCATCAGGGATCGACGAAAATTGACGTTTTATTTCGTCGCGGAGAAACGCATCGACTTCCGAGAGCTCGTGCGAGAATTATTCCGGTGCGTTACTTTTACATGTGTGGTCGGGCGCTCATCTCATTCTTTCGCGTAGGTTATACAAGACGCGCATTTGGATGGCCTCTCTCCAAGGTCCCGGCGGCTATGAACAGTAATAAAGCCCACAGGCTTGTGACGGAAGGCTTCCCCCCAAAAAATAACAACTGATATTTGCGACGAATATGACACGACAAGTTTGGTTTTCTGCCCTTTGTGCCCTTTCCCTCTCATCTCGATCGTGTTCTCAATATACAGTAGATATGTAATCATCTTTTCACTCTGCTGCTGCTGCTGCGTGCGCCTCTTTGTTTTTCCACCTAGGTCAACCTAGACATTTCTTTTTTGTACGTGTGCTTGTACGTCTACACCCCCCAGATTATTATTTATTGAAGTGCGCTATCAAGAATTCAAGAGAATTACTATTCAGTCTTGGTGACTTATAGTGATGATTGTTTCAAGTGTACATTAGAAACTTTCGATGTGAGCCTTGGTTTGGGCTAGCTACATGGCGGGAAGTTCTGTGTATCGCTACTACGTATCCACTGTTCAGATGATCTATACCTGCTACTCTGCGTGTTACTGGATTCGAGAAAAGTTACAGTGCGAGTGTTATCGAGCATCAGCAGAGGATGCTTCTCACAGAGACAAGTGTTGCAGCAGCGATAGATACATTAATATGTATATTCATGTGACGATACAAGGAACGCGTTTGCATGCGTAGAACAGGCCATGGGTGTAAGAGCGATGCGCCGATGAGCGTCAGCTACACCTGGTATTATAATAACGTCATTGACTTTTCGTCCCGCGGTGACTGTGGAAGCAAGGATCAGTCCCGTATATCCCTAGCCACACGATGAGGGGGGAAGGGGGGCAGACATATGTACCTGATGGCCGACGGTCCATTGGCCATTGCTGTTTGGACGCAGCGATGCGGAGCCACTTGAGTAGATGAAAGATGTGGTGTACTCTCCCTAGACTGCAAAAGCACAGTGATACACCGATGCAAAGGAAACGAGCGAGTACTCAGCGGACAATCGTCCCCAGGCATTTTATACGATGGGTAGCAGTTCTCGAACGGCATGACAGATCCCGCACACATCGCCTGCGTCATCAGTGTCGTTGTTGCCAGTGTTCCAGTGCCATTGGGCGACGGCGCTTCCAGTACTTGATGTAAACTCTCATCAAGGAGCGGCTGAGTGCAACCAATGGATCAATTGTCCAGTGTGTTGGGGGAAGGAAAACAACGTCATTGTTTGGTGGTGTGTACGCGTCTACGGAGACGATCAACACCAGCTGAGTCTCGATGGCTTCGAGGACGCTGTTTGATCCCAGTCTACAGCATGGCAAGAACAGACCACGATGATTCCGCGAGGCGATTCCACTGATCGCATGCATGCAGCCCACAGCCCATGGCGGCTGTGGATGGTCCCACCTCAAGCAGAGTCGTATCCACCACCACCACCACCAATCCCTTTCCCCATCGTCCTCGCTACTCTCATCTCGAGACGCTACCTTGAATCGCTTGTACAACAGGTGCGAAGTCCGTCCCGTCCCCTTTCTTCCCTCACCATACTTGTAGGCTTGCATTTAATTCCATATCACAAATCGCATCTCAGGTCTTCGGCCCATCCGTATGAAACTCCCTCTGTTAAAGTTCTAGCTGACCTGAACGAAGGCGCACCTCCTCATCGTCCAACAAACCATTGTCCTATTGCTTCACGAAGGGAACCTTTGGTGAGTTCATTTTTGGCGCCTCTCTCAAGTATCTCACCTTGGTGCCTTAAAGACCAAACGCCCGTGATCCTCCATCTCGTGTGCAATACCCGAACGAACGATGACGGAGTTGGACGACAAGATCACCCGAAGGCGGAAAGAATTGGAACGTCATCCCCCAGGAGATACTGGTCGGGCTGTCGCTCTCTTCAACCTCGCATATTCCCTGTATCACAAATCCTTGGAGACAGATGGCATTGCGGATTTAGAAGAGGCCATTGCGTTGCATCAATCAGCGTTGGACCTCCGTCCGCCGGGTCATTCCGATCGGTCGTCCTCACTCCATGAACTCGCAATTTGTTTTAGCGACCGGTACGACAAACAGAGTACCGTAGCAGACTTGGAGCAGGCCATCACACTCGGTCGAGCTGCATTAGAGCTCCGTTCCCCAGGCCACTCTGGTCGTGCCGTCACTCTTTGCAACCTGGCAAATGACCTGGGGAAGAGGTTCCTGAAACTCGGTGCGAATGGTGATCTCGATGAAGCATTTTCGCTGCATCAATCAGCGTTGGACCTCCGTCCGCCGGGTCATTCCGATCGGTCGGACTCGCTCCATAATTTCGCACTTTGTTTTAGCGACCGGTACGACAAACAGGGTACCATAGCAGACTTGGAGCAGGCCATCACACTTGGTCGAGCTGCGTTAGAGCTCTATTCCCCAGGACACTCTTGGCGTGCCACCACTCTTTACAGCCTTGCATGTTATCTGAGGAGGAGGTTCCTGAAACTCGGTGTGAATGGTGATCTCGATGAGGCAATCTCACTGCATCAATCAGCGTTGGACCTCCGTCCGCCGGGTCATTCCCATCGGCTAAGCTCGCTCAACCAGTTGGCCAGCTGTCTTAGCTCCCGATTTGAGAAGCTGGAGACTGCAGCAGATTTGGATGAGCTTATCTCCCACCGCCGAGCTATCTTGGACCTCCATCCACAGGACCATCATGATCATGCCAAGTCTGTTGACGAATTGCTTCTTCTGCTCCGAAAGCGAATTCAGATGGCAGCTGACTTGGATGAATGTATATCGCTTAGGCGCTTTGCATTGGCATCTTGCGAGGCTGGCAATCCTGGGCGTGCTACATACCTTCATGACCTTGTTACCGACCTTCACAGTAGGGTCTGCCAACTTGAAGACATTGGGGACTTTCAGGAGGCGCATCCTGATCATGCCGTATCCCTTCACACCCTGCTGATTTATGTTAAAGACCTGGTTGATGATGGAGATGTTGCCCCAGTTATGGATAGGATTGGAGCCATAGCACGAGCTGCATTGAAGCTCTGCCCCACTGGTCATCCCGATCATGCGATGTCTCTTATCACTTTTGCTGCTTGCCTTCGGCGCAGGTTCCAACAACAGGGTGCTGTTGCCGATTTAGATGAAGCCATTATGTTCTGTCAGGAAGCGTTAGACGTCTGTCCGTCAGGGGATGTGGCCAGTGCGCCACATTTACATGAATTTGCACGATGTCTGTCAGAGAGGTTCACCAAGCTGGCCATGCCGACTGATCTGGATGATGCCATCAAGTATGAACAAGCCGCATTGGTGCTGCGTCCACTAGGTCATCCTGACCGCGCTGAGTCCCTCTGCAGTCTCGCCAATTATCGTCAACTGAGAATCAAGGCGAGAAGCGCAATTCCTCAACCAGACTTTCCTCTTGTTTTAACCAATAGTCCCTCGATCAAGAAACTCATCAGTGGTGTTGTTCTTGATATTCTCAAGGCCCTTCCTCCCCGCTTACTTAACACCCACAACGGCACATTATGTGACCGAGACTCACAGATCTTGCATTTCGAAAACAGTCAGGAATACAAACAATTGGTCTTGTCAGCCTCCACACTCGACACCCTCCTCCGAACAACTCATATCCATGCAGTCATATCTACCTATTTCCGGTATGTTACACTGTCTCATCGGTGGGGAACATTCGAACCACTATTGCGTGACGTTCACGGGAGAGTCATATATGACTTGGATCCCACTGATGGTCTTTCGAAGCTGCAGTCCTTCTGTCTTGCTTGCTGTCGACATGGATACTTGTGGGCTTGGAGTGATACGTGCTGCATTGACAAGGAGAGCAGTGCAGAACTTCAAGAAACAATAGGGTCAATGTTTTCATGGTATCGGCTGTCGGCTCTCACTATGGTCCACCTTGGTGATGTTTCGGATACGGGCACGCTGACCAGCAGTGCTTGGTTTAAGCGTGGCTGGACCCTTCAAGAGCTGTTGGCGCCTCATACCATGTTGTTCTTCACTCGAGACTGGTTGCTTTACCGGAACAGTTCCTCGAACCACAAGGAGGATAGCTCCATACTTGGCGAATTGGAACAGGCGACAGGCATCACCTCGCGACATCTCATTGATTTCCATCCGGGTGTGGATGATGCACGATCGAGGCTTCAGTGGGCATCCACGCGTTGTACCACTCGGCCAGAAGACATAGCCTATTCGCTTCTGGGAGTCTTCGGTCTCCACATCCCTGTCCTATATGGGGAATCTGCAGAGAATGCTCTCGGGCGTCTGCTTGCAGAGGTGATCTCAAAGTCTGGCGACACATCAATCCTGCACTGGGTCGGACAATCATCAGTATTTCACAGCTGCTTCCCTGCCACCATCACCCCATACCAGACTCTTCTTTTGGCTCTGCCAGACCTCACAACACCACCTTCCACACGTGGAATTCGCAAACTTTTGTTTCTCAGATCTGCGCGCAAAATGCATCAGGCGCTCTCCAACTTGCCGCTGGCCAAATTCATCAACTTCAGGCTCATTCTTCCGTGTATCGTCTACCGCATCAAAGCTATGGTTCTCACTCGAGTGGATACCAGTGCTGCGACTCACGTCCATCAAATTCAGGCGGTGGGCCTGGCTCCCATTGATATTGCGCTGTCGCAGAGGCTTGAAAATGCACCAAAAAGAGTCCCATATGTCCTGATACGCCCATGGGACCCAAACTTACTTCATCCTGCTATTGATATTGATGATGCCTCGACTCACCAATGGCTCACACGGCTGGAGCAGCCGTTCAGTGCACTTCTATTAAAGGAACTACCTCACAACGAATATCGGAGGGTTGCATCGTTTTGTCATATTATCGCTCGTCCCACGGATTCTGCTGGTGTGTTGAAAGGCGAAGTTAATACACTTACTATTGTATAGATCTATGGTGTATGTACATAATAGGAGGAGTTGGGATGGTGGATTTTTGAACTGTCTCGATGGTTGATTCTTTCGTCGGGGACTTTGTCACACTTGTCAAGGTAGTCCATGACAAGGCATCTGTAGCAAATGATCGTATCTCTCCCCCGAAGTGTGTAGAGTTTGGTGCAAAACATCGTATCGTGACCATCAATAGCTCAGAAGGTCCGCTTGGTACATCGAAAAAATGATTACCTTTGTGAATTTGCCAGCTGCAAGACGACCCCATTGGGATATGGCACAGTACCTGCTGTTACAATGTACAGCCAGGTCTCCTGAGGTTATTCATTCAAAATTGGGTGAGCCAGTGAGATTTAGAATTACCTGCAAACGCCATATATGCAGAATGCATCACCTGTCTGAGGCTTTATGCGCTGGTACTAGGGGCGTCATAGTTGCATAGCCACGCATACAAGTACATACAAAAAGTATATGGATCATACGACTACATGACTACGCATATGTCCATTTCTCACTGCGCCTCAGGATCTGCTCTACCAATGATCAACCAATGTGAACTCTTCTTTTTTTGAGCATGCATGCTCAACATGGAATGACCAGGTCAGCACCTCACACCTCGTGTACTGCTGGGCCACCGTGCTGCCTTTCGACACAAACGATGTCTACTTTCCATCACCAGGTTTAAATGCTCGGACTCCTGTCTTCAATACTTGCTGTTAGGGTCAGTAAGTAAACACAGAAGACGTGAACAAATCAGGGATACTACTTCGCACAAAACGTCCGAGACCAAACCTGGAGTAATCCTCGGATCATATCTATGCAGATATACTAAATAATGTATGTATGTATATATAGTTCAGTTCTCGGGTAGAACATAGCGTAGATGTTGTAGAGCTCAGAAAAAATGAAATGACGACGAAGAGAAAGACAAAATAAAGATATCAGACACGAAATGAAACTGCACCGCATGCATGCGATGTCTACATATCGAACAAAAAAAAAAGTAAGAAGAAAAAAAGCAAATATACTACCATATCAGACAACCCATTATTCACCCCACGAGCCAACTGGACCGCGCGCTATAGTAAATCGTCTCAGCCGTCTCAGTCGTCGCAAGCGTACCCGTACTGCCCTGTCGGGGATACCGCTGAGTATACTGCGCAAGCATATTGCAGCTGCTCCTCCGTCTCCTGCCGCGCGTTGCCGAGGACGTCACACATGCCCAATCGCGAGACACGGATACATCCTTCGTCTGATGGCACTGACACCCGACTTCAGCTCCGGGGACGTCGTCCCCGAACCACCCGAAGACGTTCCACCCCGAACCACGCTTGCCGCGTCCGCTGTCGATGTCCAGTCCGCCATCGCTGTCGCAAATCGCCCTGACTCCGAGTTCGTGTTGTTCTGTGTCGGGAGCGTGGCTGTGGACATGGACACGCACGAATGGACTCGGGACGGGATGGGGAGACGACGGTGTGGGCGAAGGGCTAGGCGTGGGCAGCTGGTCTCGCATGTCGACGTGCTTCGTATGCTCATCCGGCTGACAATCCTCAGCTCCATGCCTCCACTCATGGTCATGGGAGCCATCTGGCGCACATACGCTGTCGGGTTCATGTTCGTGACCTAACTCAGGTTGAGAGTCTTGCACAGATGGATCCGGCTTGTGTTCGTCCTGCTCTGGATCGCTCCCACTTTCGTCCTTGTCTTGAATCGGGGGGAGTTCTATTGGAGGCTCGACCCGCACCTTCAACGGCATACACAATGTCCAGTCTTCCTTTTCCTCTTCTTCTGATCCTGCGTCCCTACCTTCGTGCTCTCCAGTAGCAGCACCGTCTTTTGTGGCGGATGAAGGGAAGATTTTACCCCCCGGGACATCAGTCGAGAATGGGAGTGAAAGCGTCCAATCCAGACTTGGCTCTCGTACATGCGTGTTTTCTTTGGGGGGGTCCCCATCCATTGTGAGTCTCGAGCGGGTGCGCGCACGCGTGCGGGAGAGAAGGGGCGCAGAGTGTCGGCGTTCGCGCAAAACGAGGAGTTGAGGAGCGGGCGGGTGGGAAGGACTAGTTGTCGAGGTCAACGGCGCTGGCACGGACGTTGAAGAGGGTCCAGGAGTTGGATCAGATGCCCGCTTCGCTGAATGTGCTGTAGTTCACAAAGCACGTCAGGATGTTACATGTGAACGTAAGTCAAGTCCATTCGTACCTTCTCTGTCCCGTCCCTTGTCTTTGTCCCTCCCGATGCCGAGACCGATGTTCATCAATCCTAGGGAAGACTTCCGCCTATCCCTCATTAATGTGCTTACATTCCCTTCTTTACCTTCTTTCCCACCCTTATCCCCTGCACCTATTCCCACACCAGTGCAGAAATGACCATGTCTCTCGTCCTGATCATCCTCGCCCCGTCCATCCCTGTACCCATGCCCATCCTCACTCTCCGCACGTATCTGCACCCTCTTCTGAGTTCCCGCACAACCTCCCGCAGGGACAGAACCGGGCCCAGTTCCAGTTCCAGTTCCACCTCCACCAAATGCAAACGCGAACTTGCTTCTCGAACCGAGCAACAAGATACTTTTTGTCCTTCTCACGTTCGTGGTGGTCTCGCTATTACCCACAGTAGCATGCCCATGCCCAACAGCGGACGCGACAGACGCTGCCTCGAGAATCCCCACCCCGATACTGGTGGGCCGTCGAAGGGTATGCGGCGGCGTAAGAGTGAGTGCGCTCTTCGGTTTTGGTGACTGAGTGCCAAGGGTAACTTTTTTAGACGGCGAGCCCCCAAGGAACGTGCTCCGCTTGGAGGAACTCTTCGTGGGCGACTCAGGTGGGCTGGGTAGAGACCCACGCCCCACGCCCGAGCTGGGCGATGTGAAAAGGTTATCTAAAGGAGGGCATGTGTTCCGCCCGAGTCGGGAGGGAAGGCGGAGTGTTCCAGGTGGTGACTGGGTCTGCATTTGTGCCTGGGACTTGGAGGGCGACTTGGAGGGTGACTTGGACGGAGAGTGTGCCCGTCCTTGGACGAGCACTGGGACCTGTATTTGTGAGTGGTCAGCCAATTTTTTTGTGCCATGGATGTGCGACATACCTGTGCCTGTGACTGGGGCTTGGGAACAACCGTACTAGCCGAGCTCAGACTCGAGTTCGAACTAGGCGGGGGTGACTGCGCGAGCAGTACAGAGTGCTTCGTCTTGAGCGTGGGAGGAAGCGGCGGAACGGGTGGAAATTGAGACACTTGCAAAGATAATAATACAGGTTCCGAGACCGGTGCCAGGAGGGGAACGGGCGCTCGAAGCCCTGGTCCTGAAAATGGCTGCGCCGATGATGAAGGCGGGATCGGCACCGGTCCGGGTACAGCAGGTAAGGGACAACTGGGTGGTGGTCCAGGCATCAACGGGGGAGGTGACCTTGTACTCCTCGAACCCGTCCTTGCAGGTCCACCCGCCGAATCGTGGGAGTTCAGAGAGCCTTGAGAAGAACAAGGTCTCGGTGATGGCGATTTTCTCAGCATATCAAGTAACTTGACTGGCGACGGGCTGCGAGATCCCGAGGTATGTACAGGAGGTATCAATGCTGATGGTACGGTCGGCTCTTGGTGAGGTAAAGCGAGTCCATGGAACGACGTGGTCGATGCACAAGACGAGGGAGAAAGAAGTGAAGAAGACGTTGGACCGCGTTCTGCTTCCGTCTCGGCCTCTGTATCGGAAGGGGTTTCGTTCCCCACAGAGGCGTCGGACGTATTCTGAGGTATCATCAACGAGAGGGCATGTTGGCGTCTTCTCTGGGCGAGCACGAAGTTGTGCCCCACACCTGAGGAATCAGGCATAACAACGCGTTCGCTGAAGGTAGCGGCGCGTGGCGTGGGATCGTCTTCAGAGAGGGAACCTTCGCTCGTCATGGAAGGCGGACACGTCTCGGTACTTTCGCGAATGTCGTCTTCGCTCGTCAATGCGATGCCAATTTCGTCTGCTTCACTGCCGGATAAGTCCGCGGTAGAGGGTGACATGTCAGCGAAGAGAGACTGCAGAGAGCAGCGGGCCGGTGTGGGAAATTGGGCTGGGGTGCGAGGGCGTGGGCGTGGTCTGGCAAAGGTGATGGGAGATGAGGAGGGATCCCTGAAAGATATACGTGAAGGGTCGCAGTCGTCGAATGAGTCGTCTCGAGATACAGGAAAGAAGAGCTGTTCGTTAGGAGGGATGAGAGACCCTAGACTGGATGTCGAGCCAGCTGCGAGGGATGCAACGGAGGTGGTGGTGTCAGCCCTGTACACAGTCGACTTGTCTACAGGGTCGGGTGGTTTTTGGGCATGTGTGTTAGACATATCCTTGGAGAGATGTGAGAATTGCACACGGCAAGGTGGAGAGGTCTTACAAGGCCGTTAGGATCGTCGCGCGTCGGGCGCTGTTTGTTAGGAGAAGGGCGGATAAATGGCCAGGTAAAAGCAATTTTGCGCGGAGTAGATGGCGTATCCTCGGTGTATCCCTCGGCGGGAGAAGGGGTCGATGACCCAGGGGAGGGACGGGCGAAGATGCGCTGGAATGGCGAAGACCTGCCTTTTCCCGTCGGGGAGTCCTTCTCTGGTTCTGAAAAGAGGGTGTTGTGGGCAAGGAGTGACATGTTGGCCGAGTGAGAGACGTCGAGGGACTCGCTAACGAGGTGGCTAAACTCCCTGAGGGAGAGGGTGGATTTGCGAGGGGGGCGGGGGCTGGCCACGACCATAAGTAATGGATCAGTAAACGAGGGACGAGAGAACAAAAGAACGGACGACAATGAGGGTCGAGTTAGACGACGGCAACGAGTTTTTTCTCCCTCGAAGAGGGTCTTTGAGACTGACCCGCCCCTCCTCGCTCGCACCATCCCATATCCAGCACTCGCTTGTCCTAGCCGACTGATCATCTCTCCATCGATAATAGGGTTTTGTATACCATCCTGACGTAAATCCAAACCCCACTCAGCTCGCAGGCGACGCTTGCACTGATCCAGAGCGCTCCGATAGTTCCAGAATCCAGACCCAATCCAGTGGTTAAAAGTGCTCACTCTGCCAGCTCCCCAAAGACAACAACAAGCACGAATCGTCTCTGGTTTAACTCGACGCCACATTATGCACTGCATATCAGAAAACGCCGAAGAGGTAGGGTGATCATTCATCTCACGTACATTGTATGAATTGTCCATCCATTTCTTCCAGCTACTATGACGCATCATCTATCCTAGTAGACTCATTTTTCATTTCACCTTCCTCGGCTGCGGTCTGTATGAAAGCTCTGGAATGCCAAACGGAAATGAAGCCACCGAAGCTCTATTGCGTTACCGCCCTTTTGGTTTGAACACAGCACCCCGACTAATTCCGGCCAGTGGCAGCACTGCACAACGATCTCGAGAGGCTTTAACCGGAAAACGTTCGCGGTAAATCCTTGCTGTTCAGCTTTCTAATCTTACTATGATATACACCGTTTGCCAGAATCGACTCTCAAAGGTTTTTTCCCTTCGTTGCGGCGTCAGCCTATCTGTTCAATTATCCCACTTTCCTCGGTCGCGGTTTGCATGAAAATTCAATGTACAACAGATTAGAACGCCAAATGGAAATGAAGCCTTCGAAGCACTATTTTCGTCGAGTCGTGATCGTGCTTTTGGTTTGAACCCAACGGTGAGTCATCCTGGATAAATGCGGCCCGTGACGGGATCTCTTATCGCAACAGCTCTTGTACCTGGCCGAAGGTCTCCACAGATCTTTTGCTGTTCCAAACCTAAGTTTTTGCAGAGTCAACGTGGGTCTTTCCTCTTTTCGTGGGTAACGGCGTCACACCAGCCTCGTGTCGGCGCTCTCATGATTTAAGTTGCTACTACGACATAACCAATGTACCGCACATATACATACGTAGCTCCTGCTAGAGCCTGCTAGCCAACGCAAGGGGTCCGAGATCATAAATCAAATCAACTACGACAAACGCTTCCTTTCTCCTTGATGCATGAATTCCCAGCACAGATTCCCCGGTTCCACTCCAAGGATACCTTGCACCTCCACCCTGCTCATCTCACAAAGCTCGCGCACGCTGCTGACCTTGTTCATCACATACTTGACGTTCTTGGCCGTGATCCCGGGAAGACATCGCAGCAACTCTTCCGCTGCTGCGTGTACGCCTGCGCCAACTTCAGGGTCTTCTTCGGCCCCAATTGCTATCGCTCGTGCTGGATCTGGCTCGGAGTTGTTGGCCTTTAGGTCATTGAAGATGTCCGCCGTCGCGTAAGGGGAGGACGACCATATGATTCGCATCCGCGGAAAGTGCAGCGTCAGAAGAACAATTTTTGATTGAACCGAAGGAGGAGCTCGCTCGTCTTCCGTAGGCCCCTTACCTCGTGCAGAAGGATACTTTGCTGAAGGCCTTGCATATGACTTCGCTGTTTCCGCGACTGTCTACATGCACGTGTAGCGCAGCAAAGACGTTCAGGCGGATAGACACGAACCTCGAGTGAAAATGCCTTGTTCTCTTCAAACTCGATTAGTAAAATAGGCTGTTTGTAGTGTACGGACATGAGCTCGCACTGCGTATAGCTTGCGAATCCTGTTTAAGTGAATCCTGCATCCTGCTATCAAGAATGACTTACAGCCGACCACTGTTGAAGCTAGAAATCAAGTCAGGTATGCTCTTGCGCTCGACACACATATCTGGTGTCAGGATGTAGTCCCCAACAGTCAGCGTAGCAGGAACGACCAGTAGACCAGCTGCGTGGAGCAAAGAAGGTAGGGTCGACCGAAACTCTCTCATGTCCACGATGACCTCAGCGATCAAATGAGAATGCAAGCGTTATTTTTTCGAGACAAGAGGCAAGCAGACCTGTGAAGCTTGTGAACTCAATTCCTTCCGGCCGCCAGCCAAGCGAGTGCTGATCGTCTTTATCAGCTCATCACCAGGCTTTGCTCGTTTGTCTTCATATATAGGAAGAAGCATAGACTACAAGATCTGCACGTCAGTTACCGCTTGGCTGGGAGAGAAACTGGTCAACATACACCTCGCTCCTTGATCAGCCGCTCGAAGGACTCCTTTTCTCGCCGCAGACCAGTCAGGTATTTATGTTCCTCGCAGCTCAACTGGTAAATCATGAAGTAGACTCTGACGGCAAGGCCAGGATGGGAGTTTTTGTACACCTGTAAAACTACTTCCTTTCTGATACTATCAATTGCATGAGGGGAGGGACGCACCTCGATACGGCGAACGAATTCAAGACTAGGCTCAAACATCACGATGAACATCGGTTGCAGTTCTGCTAGAACACGATCGTCTGAGTCATCTGAATATGCCCTTACCACAATAGTTTGCTCTGGGGGCAGCAACCCATACTGGGTGTCAAAGTCGCCTTCAAGTTGGCTCGCAATGATTCCCTCCAGCAACTGAAAGTCATCCTGAGCGACTAGGAGTTCATTCAGTGATGTTGTATTTTGCGTTGCCAGACTGCGAGGCGGTCAATATTAGGATGGTAGATGTAGGAGTAAAGAGTAAACCTTACAATCCCGCGATGTCTTCGTCGTCGTCGTCGATGACAATGACTTCTGGCTTTGGATCCGGCTGAGGATTCCTCAGCGCAGTTGAAGGCCCACCACCACGGACCCGACGCCTGTTCGCACTCCGTTCTTGTCGTACTGTATCCTTTCTCTTCAAAGCTTCGCTCAAAGTTTTTGAGTTCCCAGCTGCAGAGCTGTCCGATGGCTTTGGTGCACTACGAGTCGACTCCACAGAGCCATGCGATTGATTCTTTCCGTCCCCCTTCTGACTGGCGAGTTTACCTTTCCAGAACAAATATTGACGTAGCTTCGCCTCCATCATAGTCCGGCCACGTTGGCCTTTGGGCGCGTCAACGTCCATCTCTGAAAGGAACTCGCTGACAAGAGCAGATGACCGAGAAGATGAGGTCATTACTAACACCGTGTTGGAACCCCTGACATCTGACATCCGATCAACTGTGGCCAAATCACGATTATGAAACACACACTTGCTAGTGATTCCTGTCTCAATGTTTCTTCTTCGATCTCTTGCAGCACATCTGAGAGAAGTTCCCATTTGGGCAGTTCTTCAAGGACCGGGTCCATCCCGTCCGGTATCCATGCCTTCGGCCGCTTTATGCGCCCCTCCACTTCGTCCAGGGCATCCCACACGTCTTGATCATCCAGAAGATTATCCATATTGGAAGGCTGATCGGCCAGTTTCTTCGAAAGAGTATAACATCTTCGTTTGGCAGTCTGGAAGATGACATTGGCAGCATCTGTGAGCATCCACGGCGATTGGTTTTGGCGTGCCGAGCCACTAGCCGTGGTTGTGTTGGACCTGATGAGCGTCTCGAGATACCCATGAAAGGAAAGAGCATCGTATGTGAGGAGGTAGCTGTGAGGTAGTACCGGTCAACCATCGAAAGAAAAGGGCCCTGTAACAATGCCCTTACGATAAAAGGCGGCGAAGCGTGGCCAGATCGCTGACGAGCTGTTTCGTCCTTGGTCCTACTTTGTGCCACACAGGGTCCAGTTGTCTGCGCACAACGGCATCGAACGACTTGAAGTATGCACTTTCAACAGTAAGGTCGTCCAGGTCGAGCTGTAAACGGTTCGGGACGTTACAGGAACGGATAGGTGTTATTGAAAAAATTACTAACTGTCATGTGTGAACGTTTTAATTCAGAGAGGGTAGTTGTCATGCATTGAACTATGGCATGGTGGATAGCATGCATCGGTTCCGTTAGATGCTGATACAACTCGATGACGTCCGCTTTTCGGGTCTCAAGACTTTCTTTGACGGCATCGTGGAATCTGTCCAGGACGTTCAGAATATCAGAAACGTAAGTTACAAATACATACCGAGGATAGATGTGTACGGTACGTAGCTGAAGCTCTTTCATGATATTCCGGAGGGGCGATAATCCACTTGTGATATGCTCGGGCTGATCAGAGAACGCTTTGAGGAAGCCGGTAGTATTTTTCTCGCGATAGAGACGGACAATGAATGCTTCCAATGCCAAGGCAGTGACTCTGAGGAGAGTCAACCCGTGGTCACAACCGATATGCGATCAAGGGATACCTTTCGGCATGTAAAACAATGATCCCAGTGATGAGTTCGGTGGGGATGTCAGACTGCAGCATATCCACGACTAATATCCGTGAAGTTATGGAGAAGAGACCGCCTTTCTTGTAAAGATCCTGTCTTGGTTGATATACGTGAATCTTGAATCCCGGTTGCAACGGATTCACTCAAACCTATCTCTTTTGCCCATTTCATAACCGACGGCACGCAGACCGGGTCTTCTGCACCCCATGATACCCAGCTCTTCGCCTATGGCTGCCTCTTCTTCTGGCGTGGCATTGATAAGTAGAACCAAATTCTGCGAAGAGTCGTAAATTTTCATGAGCGTGCAAACCACGCGCCGAAGGCCAAGACCGCGAGCGAGGAGTAGCAGCTCGCTAGTAGACGGATCATGTATCTTCTCCAAAATCTCCTTGTGGAACGAAAGGAGTGGCGCAGCCATGTCGCTGGACTGTCAAACTAATGTCAGTGCCTTAGCTCTTCAGCGCTTCGGCGTTGAAGGCAAGCTGAAAGGATTGAGCGCGTCCGAGATGCAGCCAAGTTGAAAAGTGAGCCCAACCTTAGGCGGCCTATGGAAGTACCTAAGTACATAATACCACAAGTGTGTTACATAATGACAAAGGAGACCACGGCGTGACGCTGGGCAGCCTTCGGCCCAAATAGCAACTCGCTGCAGTGCTCCTCTTGAAAATTTTTGTGGAACGGAGGGAGCTACGCAGCCATCTCTTGACGACTGAACAATGCTTAAGGAGGGCCCTGGTAGTAGAGTGCGGCTTGCGATGTACTCGATAGGACTCGTGTAAGTTTCTTGGGCCCAATCTTACTTATCAGGGGGTTAACTGTGTGCTTCTCGCTCTTATCTTGTACGTACTAATTAGCTAGCAACCAGGATTCAACCTCTCCAACCGACTACCCCCCTTCAACGGCGAACTTCCATGAATAGGGCATCCACAGATCAGCTTTTAGGCCATCCCGAGATAGACCCAGATGTTGAGGAGTGCAGGGTGTCTACAGACACCGATCTGCTCCTCGGCGATTCACACCAGCAACGTGAACTCGAGAAGAGACTCCTGCGAAAGCTGGATCTGCGGGTCGCTTTTCTTACTCTTGTATACATGATAAACTATGTAAGTTCAAATTCTCCTGCTTTACACTCAAAGGCTTATCAAGGTCTAGATGGTCAGATCTAATGTCGCGTGAGCTCGCTCTTGGCAAATCGATACCGGAGGTTTGCTGATTCTTGAAAAGGTCTGCGCGACTAAAAGGCCTGGAAGAGGACCTTCACATGACAGGACAGCAGTTCAATACTCTTATCAGTTGCTTTTATGTCGGTTATGTACTCATGCAAATACCATCGTGAGTGCACTATCTCGCTTATTGTTTGAAACCAGTGCTCAGGTGTCGCAGGAACATGTTTCTCAATCAACTTAGCAGACCATCTACTTACATCTCCTGTTGCGTGCTTCTGTGGGGGGTCATCTCCATTGGGACTGGTCAGTGGGCCTCTTGTTGTTTTGACATATCTTTCAACCTTTTTGCAGGTGCCTCCCAGAGGTTAGTTGGCAGAAACTGTTTTTTCTACCGATTCAGCTGGGTTGGGTAGTTTCCGCATGGCCCTTATATTGCGGTTCCTACTTGGCTTCTCGGAGGCGGCGTTCTATCCTGGTGCCCTATTCATACTTTCCACATGGTATGTATTATTTGCCATCGAAAGGTGTTACATCACAACTCAAATGTTCAAGGTACAAGTGCGATGAACTCGGTTTGAGGGTGGCATACATCTTTTGTGGTGCCTCGATTAGCGCTTCGCTGGGTTATCTCGTCGAATCTTCGATCCTTACCATAATGGACGGGAAGCTTGGCTATGCAGCCTGGAGGTAAGAATTAAAGGGCAGTTGATCGTTGGACATACTGCATCGCTCTTACAGGTGGCTGTTTTTCATCGAAGGCGGGATGACATGCGTTATTGCTCTGGTGGCCTTCTACATGGTTCCCAATTTCCCCAGCACACGGGCGCCATGGCTGACTTCTGAAGAGCAATTCTTAGCGCGCAAAAGGATGGCTAAAGATATACGTGGAATTACGGACAATTCGCTCAAGGGCAGTAAGGCATCTGGCCTCGTGGATGCCTTCACTGATTCGACAGTGTGGTGGTTGGCTACTGCGTTGGCCTTCTTGAATATTTCGCAATCTTTCATAACGTTCTTCCCCACTATAGTGGCCACGATGGGATACAGTCCATCAATCACTCTTTTACTTTGCGTCCCTCCACAAATAGTGAATATGATGACATCGTTCTTTGTATCGAGGTCCGTTCTGTGTTCTATCTTTGTCGTCTATGGCTCTTAGCTTTTTCATAGCCATTCGGACATGACTAGAGAACGTTTCTGGCATTTTACCGGCTCTATATCGATGAGTATCATTGGTTTTACCATCGCAGCCTCGACGATGAACCATACCTTTCGCTACATGTCTCTGTGAGTTTGACGGTCCATCGGCTGTACAGTTAAACGTCTCATCATGATATGGATAGGTTCCTCATGTGCCCGTCTATAGTCACGTATGTCATACTGACAGCATGGGCTAACGACTCTATACCTGAACCACCGAAACGAGCGGTTGTCATTGCCTTGCTCAACGTGAGTGCAACCATTGGGGACATTGTCTCGGCGTAAGTTCTGAATGTCACTCTGCACCCCTTTTATGCTAACGATAATGGCAGATACCTATGGCCATCCTCATGGGGGCCGTCATATTCCAAATCATTCTTTCTCTGTACTCTGACGTCTTTGGGTTCACTTTGCATGCTGTGGGGGCTTCGAACACGGTTCGTGTGGCTGAACGCGAAAGCAAAGACGAATGAACTTGCACTGGGCTTGCCCGCAGGATTTAGATATATCACCTAGTTTGTTTCATCAGGAAGGTTAGAAGTGGACTAGTACTTGGTCTGAATCATGTTACTGCAGACTAGTCCTACCACACTTCTAATGCCAGAGCAGCGACTTTGAGGAGATCACAACCAAGATGCGACCAGGGGCTACCTTTCATTCAAGGGGATGATTTCGGTAATTCGGTGGGTATGTTGGACCGAAACGATCGTCGAATTTCTCGCAAAGGTTCTATTAATATCTTGGTTAATATAAAATTTGAGCCTGGGGGCGGTATTCAAACCTCTGCCCATTTTATAACCGACCATCCGTACTGTGGGTTTTTGAAACCTGTAAGTACATACCTTATTTCTAAATTCTCGCCCATTGCGGCGTTCTCTTCTGGCGCGACATTGATGAATAGAATCAAATTCTGCGGGGTCTGTCGTGGATTTTCATCAAACTACACGCCGAAAGCCAGAGAAACGAACTAGCAGTTTGCTGTCGACGAATAAAGCGCGTATCCTCCTGTGGAACGAAGTGAGTGACGAAACATGTAGAGCAGTGTTCCTTGCGTGTTGTAATTAGTGTTTTGCATCCCTCTGATTCCCTGTGTCATTTTGCAACACTGGTCAAGTGATACTTGACATTGTTTGTTCATCCGTGATTAGAATTTAGTACCATTACTCAAAATGCCGCCTGCATCAGCAGAACCCTTGCTTGCGGCATGCACTTTGGATTGCTTAAGTTGATTACCTGATGGAGTCTATCAGATGCATAGCACTAGTAACTAGTATATAGTATTGATCTCTTCATCTGCTATGCAGAAGACACCATCCAAGGGTGCACATTGAATGGGAGAGAGGTGGCACTGGCCACACGGTCAACAAACAAGAAGTCCAGGCAAGAATTGCCAGCCATGGTGGAATTAGCAATAGGCATGAAGGTGATGGTGACCACAAATGTAGAGACAGACCAGGATATTACCAACAGCATACACAGAACCATCGTGGACATAATACTGCACCCTGATGAAACATACCCAAAGGAGGAACAAGATGTGGTGTTGAAGAATGTACCATTATACCTCTTGGTGAAGCTAGAATGCACGCGAGCCACACCATTAAAAGGTCTAGAGGCAGCTGTCATATCTGTTGAACTCACTACCAAGTCCATGCAAGTCCAGGTTGTCGAGAACAATGGAAATCAACCACAGCAAACAGTCAAATGGTGTCAATTTCCGGTTACAGCAGTGTACACATTCATGGACTATCAATCACAAGGTTAAACAGTCCCATGCATTGTGGTGGATATAGCAACACCACCTACAGGGGGCCTTAGCCTGTTCAACCTCTATGTCACGCTCTCGCGCAGTTCAGGGAAATCAACCATACAACTGCTGAGGGATTTCAATGCCAAAGTATTCCAAGCATCACATAGCTCGCAACTACTTGCCGAAGATGATCGATTAAAAGAACTCGACATGGAGACGAAGGAGCAATGGGGAAGAAATGAAAGAGGGCGGCAGCGAAACTGAAGGGAAGGAGATGGCGAGGACGAGAGAGCTCGATAGAGAGGCACCAAACAAGGCATAATAGGACGCATCCAAGGGAGAATTTCATATTTCTCACGCTCGTCCAGAAAAGGGAACACTTTCAAAGTTGGGAGGTTCTCACGATATAAGGTCATCCCAGACTCTCCAAGCAAGGGAATTTCGATCTCGACCACTGTGCCAATGCTTGTGTGATTCTTGGAACGCGATGTCCAATTCTGTTTCGAGGCCGTAGAATAGAGTAAAGAAGGTGTTTGCCGTCTGCGATGGCTTTATTCTAGGACTTAGAAATAATTGAAGAGGAGAAATGCCAGTCCTTCGGCATCCTCCAGGTCAACTCCATCTAAAGACTAATCTGGGTTATTTGGTGGTTGACTTGATATGGCGGTCTTTCGAGACGTGCTTCTCAATACTCTTATCTTACATGCACTTACTGGCAAGGTGTCATGGCGCCTCGCAGCATCGTCCTTCAACAGCTCCCTTCCATGAATACTTCGCCCAGCGCACCCACAGAACGGCTTTTGAGCCATCCAGCTGAGACATACCCAGATGAAGTTGAGGAATGTAGGGCGTCTACAGACACCGATCTGCTCCTTGGCGATCCACATATGCAGCGTAAACTCGAGAAGAGGCTTTTGCGAAAGCTGGACCTGAGGGTTGCTTTTCTTGCTCTTCTACACTCGATAAACTATGTAAGTTCGACGTCCCTCACTATACATTTGGGAAAAACTTATTAGGGACCCGAGATAGACAGAGGTAATATCGCGTATGTTTGACCTTGTCGGATCAACGTCCGAGATCGCTGATGCCTGCAAAGCTCTGCACGATTGAAAGGTTTGGAAGAGGACCTTCACATGGCGGGACAGCAGTTCAATGCTCTTATCAGTTGCTTCTATGTCGGTTATGTGCTCATGCAAGTACCATCGTACGTGTGCTATTTTACTTGCTATGTGACGCTAGCGCTGAGGAGTCGCAGAAACATTTTCCTGAACCAACTGAACAGACCATCTGTGTACATCTCGTGCTGTGTATTTCTATGGGGAATTATTTCCATTATTATTGGTCAGTATAGCCTCTGTGGTTTTGGTGTCACCCTTCAACTTTTCTCAGGTGTTTCCCAAAGGTTAGTTTGCAGAAGCTAGGGTTTCTACCGACTCAGTTTGGTAGTTTTCGAGCGGCCCTTATATCCCGGTTCCTACTTGGCTTCTCGCAGGCAGTGTTCTACCCTGGAGCTATATTCGTGCTCTCTACATGGTATATATATGTTGTCCATCATCGAGAGATATTTTTCCCAGCTGAATGTTCAAGGTACAAATGCGACGAACTCGGTTTGAGGATAGCATACATCACTTGTGGTTCCACGCTTGGCACATCTTTTGGGTCTCTTATTGAATCAGGGATCTTTGTCACAATGGATGGAAAATTTGGTTACGCCGCCTGGAGGTAAGAATTAAGTAAAGGGTAGTTGATTTACTGCTTATTTAACACTCTTATAGGTGGCTATTTTTCATCGAAGGCGGTTTGACATGCGTTATTGCTCTGTTCGCTCTTTACTTGGTTCCTGATTTCCCAGCCATACGGGCGTCATGGCTCACAGCTGAAGAGCAACTGTTGGCGCAAAAAAGGATGGCTGAAAATCTACGTGGAATTACGGACGATTCACTCAAGGGCACTCAGGTATCTGGGCTCATGGAATCCTTCACTGATTTGACAGTGTGGTGGTTAGCTACAGCGCTGTTGCTCTTGGAAATTTCGCAGTCATTCATGATGTTCTTCCCTACCATAGTGGCCACTATGGGGTACAGCCCATCAGTCACTCTTTTGCTTTGTGTTCCTCCACAAATACTGAATGTAATAGCATCATTCTTTGTAACGAGGTGCGTTCTGTGATTTATTTTGGTCCTTCATGATTTGTTGAACATTTTTGAACAAAGTCACTCGGACATAACTAAAGAACGTTTCTGGCACACTACTGGTTGCATATCAATGGGAGTCATTGGTTTTACCATCGCGGCCTCGACAATGAACGACGCCCTTCGTTACACGTCTCTGTGAGTTTGACAGTCTTTCGATCATAGATCTAGATATCTCATAACTTGCATAGTTTCTTCATGCAATCATCCATAGTCTCGTACATCGTGTTGGCAACATGGGCCAACAACTCTATACCTGAACCATCCAAACGAGCAGTCGTCATCGCCTTTCTCAACGTATTCGCAAGCATTGGAGACATTGTCATGCCGTAAGTCCTGAATAATTCCGTGTGCACCCTTTTTGCGCTAACAAGAAAGATAGGTACCTGTGGCCATCCTCATGGGGTCCGTCATATTCCAATTCATTCTTGGCCTGTACTTTGCTGTCCTTGATGACAGTTGGCATACTATGGGTGCTTCGAACACGTCTCTTGCGGTTCAACAGGCAAGCAAAGATCAATGAGCTTGCTCTAGGTTTTCCAACAGGATTTAGATATATAACCTAGTTCATTGGGTTAGGATATAATGACATCAATGACATCCTTAGGGCCAATCCTTATGATTGATCTGTTTCTTGCCTGGACTACTCTGCTGTGCACTGCAGCACACCTTACAGCCATTCTTTAATGGTATACTCGTTCAAGATGGATGCTCATTTACTCCCGTGACCGATTATTGATGAATATACATTCGAAAACCATTGATCGGGGACTTGACAAAACAGTACTAGTGTAGCATGTCAAGATCCATAACTACTAGTTCATACTTGGATATTGTAGTTTCCAACTCTGCTTGACTACATTTGTTTCTGGACGACTGACGGATCGGGAACACAGGAATAGATCTCCTGTAGACACCTAGCCTGTTGATCATGAAAGTTTCGTAGAAATTTACTAGGAATGGGGATTTGGATTGACGGAAAAGCAGCTACATAGCTATTGGAACCCTGCAACATGCATTTGGTTTTGATACGTGTTTGAGGCAAATATTCCCAAATAACCGCTGTATCTTTGAGCGCTTCACATGGATACTCTGGCATGCTTCCACCGCTTTCCCCCGCCTCCATGCAAATGTCGCCTAGAGCATCAACGGAACAGCTTTTAGGTGATACTGATATACACCTTCTTGTTGAAGATTGCAGGGCATCTACAGACACTGATTCGTCCTTCGGTGATTCACACAAGCGGCGTGAACTCGAGAAGAGGCTTCTGCGAAAGCTAGACCTGAGGGTTGCGTTTCTTGTTATCGTATTTATAATGAACTTTGTAAGTTTGAAGTACTCTCTTTAACACCTCGAAAACTTCTTGGGATCCCAAGATGGATAGATCCAATATCGCGTGAGCCTGCCTTCCCAAATCGACTCCAGAGATTGCTTGATACCTTTCAGGTCTGCACGACTAAAGGGCCTGGAAGAAGAGCTTCATATGACAGGACAGCAATTCAACGATCTTATCAGCTTCTTCTTTGTCGGTCATGTATTCATGCAAATACCATCGTACGTCCACTATCTCCTGTGATGCCCGCGCTCAGGAATCGGCAGAAATATTTTTCTTAATAAACTTAATAAACCGTCCGCCTACATCTCCTGCTGTGTATTTCTGTGGGGGATTATTTCCATTGGCACTGGTTAGTGAGTCCTTGTGTTTTCAATATCTCATTCTTCAATATTCTGTAGGTGCTTCCCAGAGGTAAGGGTAACTAGACATAATCTTGATTCTATGCCAACTCAACCGAGTTGGGGAGTTTTCACGCGATCCTCATATCCCGGTTTCTACTTGGCTTCGCGGAGGCCGTGTTCTACCCTGGAGTCCTATTCATACTCTCTACATGGTACGTATATCATTGTCGAAATGTTACTCCACAACTTATCATTCAAGGTACAAATGTGACGAACTCGGTTTGAGGACGGCGTACCTCACCTGTGGTGCTGCACTTGGCACTTCTTTTGGTGCACTTGTTGAATCAGGGATCCTTGCTACAATGGATGGAAAACTTGGTTATGCAGCCTGGAGGTCAGAATAAAGAATAATTGGTTGTTAGGCTTACTGAAACACTCTTACAGGTGGTTGTTTTTCATTGAAGGTGGTTTAACATGTGCTATAGCTCTGGTGGCCTTCTACGTGGTTCCCGATTTTCCCACTTCACGGGCTGCATGGCTCACAACTGAAGAGCAAATGTTAGCACAGAAAAGGGTGACCGAAGACTTGCGAGATCATTCACTGGAGAGCAATAAATCATCTGGTCTTGTGGAAGCCTTCACCGACTGGACAGTATGGTGGATAGCTACTGCGCTGGTCTTCTTAGAAGTCTCGCAGTCTTTCTTGACCTTCTTCCCCACTATAGTTGCCACTATGGGATACAGTCCATCAATCACTCTCTTGCTATGTGCCCCCCCACAAATATCAATTGTAATAGTGTCGTTCTTTGTAACGAGGTCTGTTCTCTGTTCTGTCCTTGCCTTCTATGACTCTTTGAGCTTTTTCATAGCCACTCGGACATGACTAGAGAACGTTTCTGGCACCTTACTGGCTCTATATCAATGAGTGTCATTGGCTTTGCCATCGCTGCCTCGACAATGGACAATGCCTTTCGCTACATATCTCTGTGAGTTGGACAGTCCTTCATTTGTATATGTGGGTAGTTGATGACCTTAATAGGTTCTTCATGTGCCAATCCGTAGTTTCGTACATCGTGTTGACAGCATGGGCTAACAACTCTATCCCTGAACAATCCAAACGAGCAGTCGTCGTCGCCTTTCTCGGCGTGTCCACGACCATTGGAGACATTGTTTCGGCGTAAGTTTTGGATGCGTTAGCATGCACCTTTTTTGCAATAACGAAAATGATAGATACATGTGGCCATCCTCATCGGGTCCGTCATATTCCAAAGCATTCCTTGGCTGTATTTCTGTGTCCTTGGTAACGCTTGGCATGTTGTGGGTGTTTCGATTACATCTTGTACGGCTCAACGAGAAAGCGAAGATGAATGAGCTTATTCTGGGATTGCCGACAGGATTTAGATATATTACCTAGTTCCCTCTGTTAGACTTGCGTGATGACCAAGGGGGGCAACAATTGTTTCTTGTCGAAAGCAGTTTGTTGTGCACACCATGCACTGCTGAGTAAGACTATATATGTAGGACCACATCCGACTATGGAGATAAACTTGAGGTAAGTGAGCGCATCCGGGGCCCGTTATCAAGTGGACATAAACTGTAATTCCACGCTGGTCACCACATCCCTAGGACTACCCTCTAGCAACAGTAGCCATAAAGACTTACACGGTTCATTTTGCTTCAAAGCCTTACCAACACTCCAGCAAACGGAAATTGTATAGTACAGCGTTGCGCGGAGTGGTAGTATACTACACTCCCAGACCACAAAGGAGGTAACAGTAAAGTCAAGTATTTGCTGGCAATTGACCGTGACTGGGTGTGTGGCCTAATAGATTCCTCCACCGCTTCCTGCCTCCTAAGGTCACCACAGTCCGGAATACATTAACTATCGAAATGAAAATTGCGGACTGTACTAGAAGTGGCAGTCCGTAAGTAATTGTTACTAGACACTGTCCTTCAGGACATAGTAAGATCCGTAACAGATGGGTACTATATTAAGGGAACATCACGTCCAACTGATTGGCAACGTTCCTGAACCCCGAAGACGCTCACTCCCAATTCAATGTCCCTGGTAACATCTTGAATAACTTGTGATGAAGTTCCGAACACATGGTTTAGTCTTCAAAGATATCGATGATCCAGTCTGCATATTATCGTCTGCGCTTTGAAGCCACCGAATAACATTTCCGCTCTTGGGAATGACTTGAGCTATTGCGAGATCATTGGACGTGGATTCGAGTGTTGAGCATGATGCATCAAATTTTCAAACCTCAGGTGCCAAATACATTATTAGTGATCGCTATCGTTCACCAGGATTTACCTGAAAGTCCTATCAGCGGCCACCCCTAGAATATGTGACACGGAAACATCCCAATCTATTGTCACCGTCGACTATCCCTGCTGTTTTTATGCGCAGACATCGCAGACAATCGGTAGTACAGTGACGTATGGGTTTTGTGCCTGACATTGGTCTACAAGTCGAGCACATTGAAAGATTTGGTATCCAACAGGTAGTTCCTTGACGACATGTGATAAGCCGCCTTGACGGAGCCTTCCAGGACCAAGCATAAGTTGGACCTGAAGTTTAATGTCCGCGTCAGCGACAATCCCTAAGGTTGGAGTACTTCCATTAACGGGTGCCTACTGAAGCCCCCCAGTAAGACATAGCATGTGAAATACTGCAAAGTCAAAGAATACCAAAGCCTGCTTGCGGTTGTCTACCTGGTTATCTTCGACTCAAGAGTGAACGTCTTCAGTGGAATCGTATAAAATTTGTTGCGCACGTGCGCACGTGCGGTACTCGAGATGCTGGCTCAGGACCAGTAGCGACCAGTAGGTTGCCTGTTATTTGACGTCTGTCGTTTGTCTGTCATGTAGGTCGCGATAATAGTGTGCTGCTCAACCCGAAAAATGCCCTTGATGTTCACATAGTTAGTCAAAGAGCAGACATCAAATCAAGGGTCTATAGAAAAGAGTCCGCAATATTGGTTTTGGAATCCAGGCTCAGCAACCCAATCTCACCCACCTTCACCCAACCTCAATCCCGCCAATCTATTGGGCCGTCGATGAGATTATCAACGACCGGAAATCGTGGATACTCAACTAGCTGTCCATTTAAACCGATAATTAATTCGAAAAGGCTAGAAGCTGTCACATGATGAAAATTCCGTTGGGAGGGCTTTGGATGATTGAAATGAAGGGAGCCCTGCTTCCTGAGAAAGCACCCGTGAACGCCATGCAAGTTCTAGTTCATGTAGAGCTTAGAGCGATCAGGGATAGGCACCTAGCCCATTACGAAGGGTGCTCACCTGATCATTATATTTAACTGTGTACCACTCCGGATCCTTTCAAATGATTGGACTTCATTATCCAACTATTGCTATTGCGAAGAACTTGTGAACGCTGATAGATAGAAGTAGGAGATCCCTGCACCCAGAAACGTGGAAGTTGGAACTAGATGAAGACGTTGATCAGGAAGGACAAATACATAGATGTCTTCGGCAGTTCCAGCAGACCAGGGTGTGAGTAAGTACCGTTACCGGGTGACCCACGGCTTGATGCCTTCCGAGGTTGGACCAGCCTGCCAGGAGGGCATTCACGAGATTGCCTGGTTTTTCCCTGCCACGAACTTTCACTCAGCAACTCAGTTCCAGACCTTCGCGGCATCGTTCCATGCCGTTGCAAAGTAACTCAGCATGGCTTTTCGTCATATTTGGCCCTTATACTGGCTTCAAAAATTGATGGTGCGACTGCTCGAGTTGAAATGACCGTAGATGCAGACGGCTCGGCGTCAATCGCGTCCTCCCTTTACCAAACACAGTGCAAGTGGAATACTGCTCGTCTCGACTTCCACTATGCCCGCAGTGGACCTTCCTTGCAAGGTCCTCGTGTCTGGCGCGAATGGATATATTGCGATGTGGATCATTCTTGAACTTCTCAAGCAGGGTTATTTGATTCGGGGGACAGTACGTTCTGCGAGCAAGGGCCAACATCTCAAAAAAGAGTTCATCAAGTACGGAGATAAGTTTGAGGTCGTCATCGTCGAAGACATCACTAAGGTTGGCTTTATCTTGTCATTCAGATATCCAGATACAGTCCGATGTTGACCTAATATTTCCACTAACGACCTACAGGAGGGAGCATTCGATGAGGCCGTTCAAGGCGTAGATGCTATCGCGCACACCGCTTCACCTTTTCACTTCAACGTTCAGCGTCCCGAGGGTGTGTACTTGGACCCAGCCTTCGTCATCTGCAATATGCACTTCGAACTAATCCAAACCGCTTACAGAGCTGATAGAACCAGCAGTCAATGGTACAGTTGGAATATTACGGAGTGCGCTCAAATATGGGTTAGTTTCTGTTATCTGCGGCTGATGATTACACCATTGCCGGGTATCTCTTAGCTCCAGAGTCAAACGCATTGTCATCACGTCGTCTGTCGCTGCAATCGTGCATGAGGGGATTGTACCGACCACGTTCACTGAAGAAAATTGGAATCACCAGTGTCTCGAAGTCGTGAAGAACCTAGGTGAGAAGGCCCCCAACTTAATGAAATATAGGGCGTCCAAGACGCTTGCAGAACAAGGTTGGTAACTGGAGGATTATGTGTTCGTTGGGTTTTCACAAGCTACGCAGCCGCCTGGAAGTTCGTAGAAGACCATAAGCATCAGATCCGCTGGGACTTGACTGTTCTTAATCCGCCATTAGTAAGGTCCTTTTGACACAAAGCATCTCCTGCTGATAAGTAGCCGCTTCTCAAGGTGTTTGGGGTATATGGTGTCTATTACGATCAGTATTTTCGGACTGACAGTGTATTTTGGTAGCCTGCTATACACGAGCTTACAAACCCCGCGTCACTCAATACTTCCGCCAAAATGTTCTATGACTATGTCGCAGATGCATCGAAGGCTGAAGCAGTGGGAAGTGATTTTCTTTCGCAAAATGGTTCATGTTACGTAGACGTTCGGGACTTGGCTGAAGCACACCGCCTTGCGCTCGAGAAGGAAAAGGCGGGTGGTGAACGTATCATCATTGATGCTGGTAAGCATCATTTACTGTGCTTCGACACGCCAACTTACTACTCGTTTCTAGGTGTATTCAAGTGGCAGGACTTTAGTTCGTGTAACTCAACTATTCCGGAACTCATATTAATAAACCCGAACCACCTTTAGTTGATGCTGCCAATGCTTTATCACCAATACCCAGGCTGCTGAAGCCCTTACCCAAGGGTATACCCCATTCTGGATCTGGACATCTGGGTGCTGTGCACCTGGTGTCATACGATGCCACGAAGTCGGACCGCATACTTGGGCTGAAATACCGATCTATCTCTAATACCACTGAGGGAACGCTGGCTGATTACGCAGCTCGTGGTTGGTAAAGAGATGGGATTATGTAGAAAGCGAAGTCAATTGTACCTATGTACGATAATCAGTGCAAGGAGAAAGTGTGGAGTGGACTCCGAGTGCCTCCAATAATTTGCTGAATTCAGTGGGAACAAACAAACAAACAAACTCAACGCTGCATGTACATGCATGCATCCTGCGGCAGGTTCGAATACACTGTTGCGCTCGACATCATTGAGCTTGCCAGTGACTTCTTAATTTTACATCAAGTTTACATGGACTTATGGTGCTCGCGACGGATTGGGCGGTCCTCGTAAAAAGTATGTACGGCCAAACTATCATCCGTGTCCATCTCACGTCCATCAATCCTCATTAGTTGCAATACTGTCGTGCTGACGTCCATGGTCATGGGCCATTTTCTTCCCCTTGACAGCTTCGACAATTACTAGTATCTGCAATCTGAGTATTACACCCGGGCCGACGATGCCTACTCGACCCTGAAACACTCCCAACAAACGGGGGTCTTCAGAGAAAGATTGAACAACGGATCTAATGGCAGTAATTTCTCTCAGCTGTTACTGGAAACTCGCAAAGCAGGAGCCACCACCGTAGTGGGCGAGATCCGCAGCAAAGGTATATTCTGAACATTATAGGCCGTCGTATGGCTACCTAGTAATACATTCGGAACGCAAGAACATGGCATTGAAACTATTTCACCCCACAACGCTGAACCTAGGAAATGCGTGAGGCGAAACCGTGAGTTTTAATGCGTTCTAGTCAACTTACGCTTCGCTTCTCCAATCGTCGCCAGTTGTGGCTTTCTCCTCACGCTCGGTTACTCGATTTACCCAACCTGCCGGAGTGCCTGCCTCGATGATTGAAGCGCGCCTGTTGTGCACAACCTTGAATTGCGCTTTGCTCTCTGACGTCTTCACCGACTGCGTCTCTTCTTTCCTGCGTTTGAAAAGCTGTCGTCCTCTTTAGCGTTCATCCAAAAAAAAATGTCGCAAAATATTCTCACGTCTTGAAGAGCCTGAGTACGGGTTGTATCGCTCTTTGCTTTCGCTTCTTCCATATGGTCTCGAACGGCCACTAACTGGCCATCCAAGTACTCCAACCCGGTAGAAATACCGCCTGCAATAGCCTTCTGGATCTGTCGCTTGACGAGTGCGGTGGCGAGTGGTTTCAACGTCTTATACAGTAAGTCATGCTTCGAATCGCGAATGCTGAACTTCAAGCTGTCGACCTTGACATGTACGTTCCTGACTTTGAAGACGGAGCTCCTGTCTTTGTTAGCCGACACGAGATGAGCAGTGGCAGTCAAGCCAGAACCACCGATCAGAACATCTGCAATACCAGAATCCGCTACCCGAGGGAAGCCGGATTTCTTGCGGAAGTAGAACGCAACCTCACGCATGTCTGCCTGGATCTGGGCGAACGTGAGGGTGAATTCGTGGTGATGTTCATCCGAGATGGTGTCATAGGGGCTGAACTTCATATAGTTGTGCGCCTCGATGGAAATGATGTTTGGGAACAGATTACGACCCTGAAGCGTCAGGTTCTCGACAACGAGGTCAAGCGTATCGTCGGTATACTCCACGCGTGGAATAGGGATGTACCCAACCTGGATTCCATTTAGGTAACGTTCGCGTACTGGTAATACAGTTCGACTGACCTTGTCGACAAGCGTTGGCACGATTACTTTACGAATATCCGACCACAATTCCGGCTTAAGTTTCAAACTTCCTTCGCTATCGAAGAGGAGATTCCGGGTGAGGCGAGCCCAGTCCTCTCCAAATCGTTTGTTCAGTGGATCCTCGGCCATGGCAGAGAACCAATCTCCGATCGCATTGAACAACATATCAATGTGGCCGCGGTACTTCTCGTCCCAGTACTTGCGTCCCGATTCGCGTATCTCGTGACCTTCGCGGTTACACTCCTCCTCAAGAATGTAGCCGGCTTCCAACAGAGTCTAGAATGACGTTTGGAATGTAAATGAGGGATGAACGATGGAAAGTTGCCGACCTTCCGAATATATGCATAAAGGCGCTTGACCCAGTCTCTGAACCCTTCGTCTCTCCTGGCGTCATCAATCAGTGCGTCGGCGGCATCAAATACCGTGTCCATGCTCTTTCCGTTAGCGAAGCGTTCGAGCAGTTTACGTAACTCTGACGTTGCCTGCCTCAGAGCTGGATCCTACATCAATCGTCAGCGCCAAGTCATCTTCAGAAGATTCGTGCCAACCGATATAACGGCTTCTCCCCTTTCTTTTCCATGCCCAGAAACTGACATTATATGGTTCGCATACTCTTCAGCCACGGAGAGCAGCCATTTAAACGCATCTTGGTAATCGTCGTGCTTCTGACACTCGATAATGACTTTCTTGGCTCGGTAGATGAACTGGTCCCGGCGCTCCTCGGGGAAATATTCCTCGCTCAGATACTTTCGACCTCGATCAAGCTGCTCCCGAGCACGATCCTTTTGGTTCCCCGGTATGCGTTCAGCGATATTGTCCTGCGAGAAGAACTCATTTCTTTTCGCAATCGGACTATAAACGAGTTTTACTTACTCGAAAGGCACGCACGTGCTCCTTGAAGCCCCTTTTCTTCTCTGTTTCCTCGGAAGCCCCAGAGCTGACTCCCTCGATGTCTCTATTATTTGGCCAGTTAGAGCGAGGGAAACCCGCTGGAACGCGAATTAACATACCCCTCTTCTCGAACTTCCGTAGTTTGGACAGTAACACCAGTAGAAATCTGCTGCACTGCCTCCTTGCCAGTCTGGACTATGTCGCTGGTCGGTATTTCTTCCTTTAATTCATGTTCTGCATCCCCTGCGGGTGCTTCTTCTGTGCGACCTTTGTGGTCTTCCCTCGTAGTGAACTCGCCTTGAGGCGCTGCTTCACCAACCTTGGCGAGCTCCTCCTCGGTCGGACGCAAAGCTTCTGCTGCTTTCACAGCACCTTTAGCAAGCAGATCGCGACCAACGACGGAGAAATCCGAGAGTAACTTCCGAACTTCCGAGTTCGTGAGGATGATGGACAAGATGGCTCTCAGATGATGAACGGCTTAGGGAGAACTATCAGCACAAGACTCACATACCAGCTGCTCATCACTCACCCTCCTTACGGTCTTCTACCAGCTTCCCCCGTTCGACGGGCGAAACCTCCTCTGGACGGACTTTCGCACCCTCGAGGGACACGTCCTTGGTATGCCAGACGAATCTCTGAAAGAGTTCATCTGCATTCTTTTCCCTGACGATGAGTCGAGCGGTTTCGATTATGTCGCGTGTGTCTTGGATTAGCTTCTTGCCCTCTGTTGAGAGCTGATCCGTATCAATCGGTGAGTGTTCTTCGACGTATCTCAAAGTATCGTCAATCTGGCGATTGTCGGGCATACGCCCTTGCCTGAAAGCTTCAATAACACCATAGAATCGCAGCTTAGGAGGACTCATCAGCAGACGTGCGAACGGTCGAGAATTAGACATACTTTTCTGTCAACGTCTGCTTCTTGGGCAGGCCTGTCCGTTGGTGATGTTACAGAGCCAGGCTGGGGGTGCTCAGAAATATCTTTTGTGGCAAGTGGAAGAGACATAGCTGGTGATGCAGACGGGCGTTGAACCAGCAAAAACAGGTGATAGTTTATGTATTTCTTCTATTGGGAGCTATGACCACATTGCGACGTCATCGTGGCCCTCCCGACCGCTAACTGTGTCCCAATCCCACTTGTGATGTCACTGAGAGGAGTGGAGTTGCCTTTTTTAGGTTATGCAATTGGATTAGACTCTGCCTTGGTCCGGACCGCCAACCCTTTGGATTCAATCGCCTCGAACTTCCGAAACACCTGCAATTTGTGGGTCCGAGACAGTACTGTTGCCGCTGAGGGGAGGTGACGTCGAGGTGACTCCGTTTCACTTCGAACCGTTCACGATCGGATTGCTGTGATCGCACACAGCTTGATCTGAGTTTCTCGCACCACCTTTTGGTTGTCCGATCATGTTCTTCCCAATTCTTGTCGTCTGTTGGAAGGTTTCGAAGTAAGAATTACCGTGGCACCACATGGCTAACATTATGGTCTGATTGGTTAGGCAAAACTACGGACCTCAATTTCAACTCACTTCCAAGTCGTTCGGTTCAATTGGCAATTGAACTATCACTTTGATTCGCCTTGCAAGCTTCACATTTGCGGCAACACAAGCGCCGAACGGTAGCTCAAGTCTGCTGGCCTATCCACCGTCTGATCTAGTTGACCTTGATCTTGATCAGTGACTGGATACTAGTTCCCTGTGTACAATGTGAGTGGTAGTGTTGGTCTCCGAAGTCCGCCGTGATGGTGTGATGTTTCAGCTGTTGACATATACGTGCTCGAGGACTTCTATTGTGTGGATAATGACTTACAACCAGAAATAAACTACATATCTACTGAATGCTTGGCTCTGTATGTGCGTGATTCCTTGAGCTGCATGACCCTCGCCGAGGCCTTGTAGACATAGCCTCTTTGCTGAATGTTAAGTTTCAGCCTACGGTGGTACCAAATACTCATTAACATAAGTGGTAAACGTCGATGGCGGCCCGCGGGATATTTAAAAAAATCACATCCTCGATCGAGGTCTCTGCATAGTACAGCCTCCGGCCGGCGGTCGTTACGAGTCTCGATAGTCTCCGCGAATTCCACCGTGATCAGGATTCAGGAGTGTATATCGCAACGCACGAACCCGATGATCAATCCAGTAGGATAAACACAAGTCTCAAGATCGGTGTACGTGGACCGGATTATATAGAACTAACCTGTCAGTGGCTCCATAACAATATTACTTGTCCAAGAGAGAAAAAGTTCAGTCCATGTGCCTCGAGAAGACAAAGGAATGACATCTTCATGGCCGTGCAAAATATGACCTCTGTCCAGCTGCACGATTGTGCATATAACCGTGAGTATTGGCTCATAGAACGTTTCTGCTGTCTGTTGGCTTTCAACCTCTCGCTGTCAACTATGGCGTTCGTTGGGTCTAACTTGGTTAATTTGCTCTCCGACGCCGTGTCCTATCGGATTGGCACCGGGGACGCACGCAATCCAATCCACTGCATTTATACATTATCTCGAATACATCGCACGTCTTTTGGTATCACATCCGGCCCGCAACCACGCCAAAAGGTGTCTGTGAGGTCGGAGACAGCTGGATCCCTATCACGAGCACCGATGCAGTTTGAAACTGCTTACTTTCACATGCCTTGGCTTGAGTGACTTTATACGATCCAGCGTTCTATATCGCGACCAGTAAGACACAGAAGAGTGGACGGAATCCGCCGACAATTATACCACCACCTATTACTCTTCGTATGGTCTTCCGCTGTGCCACAGGGATCTTGGCAGAGGGTGACCGGTGATAAACAAAGTTGTAGCAATTGCCTCCATTCACCAAGCCTTTTTGGGTTGGGCACTCCATCCAGACTGGCAGTCAGTCACTCGGTGTGCGGACAACGACCTTCGTACCTGGGACGAACGTGCCCACATCAGGGATATCAATTCTGCGTCCCTCAGCGCTCGAGCTGGACCATAATATCTGACAGGAATCTTGAGTTGGTGTATCACGTGACGGAGACTTGCGCCACACCTATTTAGGGATCTTATGTAAGCACGATGTATGCACGTGTGTCTCGGGGATTGGCTGCCTTTGAAATCTGCAGATCCCCGATCAAACATTCCCAGCCCGGAGGTCGCGATTACCCAATGGGTGCTCCCCCGTATAAGATCCCTTGTACACTGACAAGACGCTAACGCGTTCTCACCCCCTGCTTCATCGAGTGTGCATCCCCAATAGCCGCCCGTCGACATGGTCAATACCATCAGCTTTACTGGCGATACTCACTTTGAGGTACTTCCCCCGTCCTTTGAAAGAAGCCCCGTCTTCTGATCCCGAAGTTTAACAGGTCATCACTGTCTTAGCAAATTGCGGTGCCGATATCAGTCGGGCCAGGCAAGCCCTGGTAACTTGGATCCAGCGTAAGCAGGTAAAGGGCAGGTCCACAGAGCACATTCTGAGCAAGCTCCGTCATCTTGAGCTCAAGGTCCGTCATTCACATCTGCTATTGATCATTCCACTGATGCAGTGAAATTCTTCTCAGTTCATCAAAGACATCACGTTGCATGACGCTTTTCGTCAAGCTAGAGCACTCACATTCCTCCCACGATCTCCCGATCTCCCCCTTCCCGATTTCCTGCAGAAAGGCAAAGAGAGGGAACGACCTGACCTGCCCGTCATTGATGTTCACCGCAGCGGAAGTGAATCTTCTAGCCCAACTTCGTCCATCAGGAGCCTCTTTCCACCCACCCCCACATCTCTGACCCAATACTCTCCTACATATCTTGAACGGAGACTGGATTCTCATCCAGAAGAGGCAGAAGAGGCAGAATCGTCGACCTTGGCGTACTACTCTCCACCCCCCGGCGGGAGCAGGAGCGTGCATTCCTCTTATTATACCCCATATTCACCCACTTTGCATTCGCCCTATCCGTCCGTTACAGTGGGCGGATATGGCCCGAAACAGGTAGCCCTTTCCCCCCCTTCCCCGACGATCACTCCCCGACGATATCGCTCTGTCTCCAATCCTGTACCCCCTCCACTTCCTAACAGTCGTCGTTCTGTCCCCCCTCTTCCAAACCGTCTCTCTGCACCTGCTACTCCTTTACCAGGCGCCCCTCGTCCCGCTCCCACGCAGCCTATTCCACAGTCTCCATACTCCTCTGCCGCTAGTTCCGTGGTGTCTGTGGCATCTCCCGTGTCCCCCCCTCCGCAGCCGTACAACGATCATTGTCTACGCGTACCCTCCCCTCTACCTACTCCATACTCGTCCGAGGAATCCATCTCCACCATAACAGGCATGGAGCGATTTGTTCCCTCTGACATACACCTCTCGCGTGATTCTGTGATATGCAACAAGATCGTCACGCGCTCCGATAGCCCGCTTTACGAAATATTTCCCGACGACCGTCCCAGTTGCGCTTTCACTCGTTCCGAGTTTCCCCCTCCCTATAATACTCCGTCTTCTCGTCCGGAACCGAAGCGCCGCTGGTCAATTGGCCCACAGCTCGATAGGGCACTTAAAATATGCGGCATTTCGCCTGTCGCGAGGCAGGAAGTGCTCAGGTGCATCTCCTCGGAACCCGGGTACGAGCCCTCACATTGGCAAGCTCGGCTGAGAGACTGCAATCTCAACCCCGATGCTGTCGATTTCATAATAGAGGAGATGTGCAAAGAATTGGAAGGTACGACCGGGCAAGCTTTGTGATGATGTGATCGATTTCATACAAAAGATATGCATGGCAGATACGTGATTTATTGGTGAATGGGTCGCTGTATGTGTAATTTGTATCTTACTTTTCTGCTCCTTACTTGTAATCTGTGTGTACTTTGGTTGTTAGCTCTCCATCTTTCGTTGTCTCCTGGTTTACTTTTAGGTCTGTGATGTCTGTCATTTGTTTTCGTTCTAACGCATACGTAGATAATTCAATTATGGTGTCTTTCATCCACTGGCTCAATCCCCTCTGGCAAAATATCACCCAAGTGAACGTACAGTTGCCACCACTTGCAGCAGCAATTTTCACCCAGATACATCCACTCCTTGCACGTTCGTCTGTTGAGACGGGAATGATAAGGTAATATATGATATGAAACCTAGGACAGGTAGACGTAGTCGACAGGCTGAGCCCTTCAGCCTATCAACTACATACTGACGTGACTGGCTGTCCTACTAGGGTTTCATAATATTCGGTCTGCAAGCCAGTCGACGAGCGAATTTACCCATTGAGTAACTCTCGAAGTTACGTTGCCCGAGAAATTGGTGGGTGACCCTAACACTTCCCTAACGCGTCCCCCATCATTTCAGGGCGATGTAGTAAAGGACTGCGGCCCTGCCGTGATCAACCCACAATTGAATGGGTCTTGAAGCTTTTGAAGCTTGAAACATGTTTGGCAGTGCACAATGTACTCGTTCCTGGCGAAGCGACGACGCACAAGCGCCGCATTTGGCTCGTTCAAGCACTGCAAGCAGAGACTCGATCACGGTGCTTGGTGGGCACTGCCTAGATAATCACAGCGCCCACCAACAGTCCTGCGAAATCATTTTCTCATGCCAAACTAAGTGTTCTAGTAAGTACATAGTAATACTAGAGAGTCTGACGCAATTGATCTGAAGCATTCACTTTGTACCACCCAGCGCCACAGAGGGCGTTACGCCTGGCTACAATCAATCATATATATCATAATCGGCCGGTCCACATACTCGGTTTCGCTTGCTTGCTTCCCACACCGTATCGAGACGTCGCCTCCATTCAGAGAGATAAGTATAGCTACAGTGACCCCTGTGGCAATGGCGTTCAATAAATCAAAGTAGGTTTTCTTTGTGGGTGAGTTCACGTTTCTGGGGTTGCACTCCTCGTTGCATCGTTGCGTAAGTGAGAGGTCTTGACAGAACAATTCAATAGACCCTGGGACCTTCACACACCCCACAACAGGACTTTCTATGACGTGGGTGGATTCGTTTCATAATAACCTACATAGATGAGTCAGTTATTACGGGAGTACTGTGTATTATTTGGACTGAAACGTACTGGCATCAGTGGATTATCGTGCCCCATAGATGCGGTTTCGCAGCCAAAGGCAATGTTTAAGGAAGTGTCCCATATTTAAATAAGCACTGCGCCCGTTGCTTCACCCTTTCAGGGTTGGTCCTTCGGGGCTATGCGGACAGTACTAAGGCTTCCAAGTTTAGCCCCTCTTAGACCTGCCCGTGCTTTCGTAGACTCCCACAGAAAGGCTAAAATCCATCTTGGCACGTCAGGTGTGCATCATGTCAGGGTAGCTAAATGTGCTTGATCAATCATAGCTATTACCACACCACGGTTCCATCATGCGCCCCATTGCGCCAACCACTCGAATATAAAAGGACAATGCAGTCGTGCCATACTATCACCCAGTAATCATCTCACCCAGTAATCATCTATTGGCTGTGAATCGTCGAGGAAAATTAAACTGGAGTCCTGTCAACTAATTGTGGGATTTTTCTTGCATCAACACATTGCGGCATGGTCATATATCTGGAGCAACGAGCTGTCATGTGGATCCGGTTAGACGCTCTCTCCAAGGTTAGCCCTCTGACCCATCCAACTTTCGCTTTTTCCCTTGATGTAACGCCATATGCCCAGGGCTTTTATCCCTCATAGGGTGTCCGCCAACTTCCTGGGTCCTACTAGACGATACGGTCATAGGCGAACGCGGCGCATCACCACATCTCCCTTGCTGCGCCATGTCCAAGGAACCAATAGAGTAGGAGCTGACATCGTCGGCGACGTCGCCGATGGGTAGCAGTGCTGTCTGGCTGATTAAAATTTTCTGCGGTGCGGGGGTCATCGGCCTGAGGTCGTAAGGAGGTGCCGGGTTCCATCCGATCCGTTCCCCTCCGCGACTGCCGCTCCAACCTCTTCCCCTTCTGGCGCGTGGAGCTCCACCTCGTCTGCTACTCGTCGAAGACGGACTGGTGGAGGGCTGCGACGGTGATTCCAGTACTCCTGAGATGCCACCCGCTCTAAGAGGGGGAATACAAATTTTTAAGCCCGTCCGTTTATCGCCATCCACTCCGGGGTCGTTCAGCTTCGCACGGGAGACGGACCCAGGCGCAACTGCTTGCGTTGCAGAATAGTCCCCCTTGTGTTTGACCTGATTGACTAAGCTGGGTAAAGTAACTTCCAAGGTCTCGTTCCGATCGTCTGCCTGAAGACCCAGTGATTTGCATGTGCGCGTGTGCGAAGGAGCTAACAGAGCATCGGTACTAGATTGTCCAGATTTCATAGGTGCAGTGACACCACCTACCGCACTACTCAGGTCGCTGGTGCTTTCCACGGGGCCAGCACTATCAACTACACTTCGAGTAAGATCATCGATATGCGTGGCATCAGGGCGTACACTTTTGAACTGGAACTGGAACACCGATGATGGGGATTGTGCGGAAGGCCACGAACCACTAGGTACGGGTAGCAAGCGATACGAGGCTTGGGGTAAGAGCGGCTTCGAAAGAGTGGTGCTAGAGCAAGCAGCACATTCGTTGTGGTCCTCCTGTGCCTGCGACAGCTTCTCAGCCTCGTTGTTCGACAGAGGCGCCGTCCCTACTTGCTTTGGCCCAGGCAACAGTGACACGTTCGACTTGGATTCAGCAGTGCTAGTTCCATCCTTCAGGTACATCGTTGACTGAGTCATTATCTGCCCGCACGTGGGATCCTTCGATCCATGGGATGGGATGGACACCAAGTCCGCCTTATTCCCGTGATTCAGTGTGTGGCAAACCGCTGCCGAGGGTGTGCACAAGAGGACACCGCTTGGCGGCACCTCAGGCATAGAAGCAGCTGAGACTGTACCGCTGGTGCTAGCAATACCATTAGCATTACACTTTCTGGCACCGCATGTTGGTGTCTTTTTGGTGGATGTCTGGTTTTCAGCCACTTCGGAGGCTATAATCGGCACCAGCGCCGCGGGCACAGACTTCTTATTTTTCTTCTTGCTCTTTTTTGTGACGGGAGCCGTCTGTTTCTTCTCGACGATCTGATTTTGGTGCGTTAGTTCCTGGGCCTTCTTAGTCATTTTGACTTGTCGCCCTGACTTTGTTACCATAGTCTCAGGGGCAGTTGCTTGGGAAGATGCCGTGGCGTCTCCGTGTGGTTTAGCTGGGGGACGGGGTATAACGTGAGTTCTAGCAAAGGGCTTTGACATGGGATATTCCTCACTGTGTATCACAAGGGAGTCCCTGATTCGAGAACTTGTTTCCGCAAGGAAAGGCAAGTCATGGCTCATTTGGAAGTCTACAGGGAAGGAGTGTTGGGAGTGTCAGTCCATGTAACCAAACTGTCCATACGTGCATACCAAATCCGAACGCGAAATGGTCGACACTCAGCATGGCCTGTCCACAAAAATGCATGTTCTCGACCGCAACATCGACCAATCGATCAATGAGTTGTATATGGGCTTCGTAAAAGATGTTAGTAATCGCAGTCAGAAGCTGAGATAAAACGTTTGTTCACTTGAAAGCCAGACAGAGGCGAAATCTTACTATGGGCACATCACCCTCCACATTCTGCATCTTGTGGCGCGTGCGGAAATACTCTTGCGCCCAGTGGCGGATGTCAACAAAATTCTCCAATAGTTGGGGCCCAAGACGACGAGAAGGATCACTGTGAGCATCTTTCGGATGATCACGGTTAACAAGTAGCTGTAGCGCGCCAGTGATAAACTGGGAAGGTTCGTTTAACTGCAGCTTGTGAGTCACGAGACACAAGATGATCAATTCCAACCTACAGATATGTGTACCCTGCGGTTCAAGGGTAGGAGCACCTGCCGATCGGCATACATTCCCAAGATAGATTTTGTATGCACTACCCAATCCTCGACAGGCTGGAAAGAAAAAGGTGAGATGTTTTTATAAAGTCAGGGATAACGAGAATACCAGACACACATGAAGGATGCTGAGAAACGTAAAGTCATGAGTTGGTTCAGCTGGCCCACACGAAGGATTTACAGGCATGATTTCATCCTTCGCACGAGCTTTCCCTTTTCCCTTCTGATCCGTATGAGATTGTTCTGTCAAGAGCTCCCGATCCGAATTCTTATCGTCCGCCCTTGGTGATTCAGGATAGACTAAGTCCTCGAGAGACGTATGGAGCACTTCAGGGGCAAGTGTGAGTGGCAGGCATTTCGAAGAACCAATTTCATTGCACGGGATCGAGGTGGCGGATGATACGTCGTCGTTCGTGCCACCTGAGTGGTTGGATGTCTGGGGTAGTGTGGAGGAAGATGCCTCAACAGTTGGCCCAGACGGTGTACGAGTGGCATCGGGGATTTTGTGGTATGCGCCATACGGTATCGTATGTTTATCTATATGATATTGCTGGTCTTGGGCCTGGTTGCCGACTTCGGTCGGTGAAGAGGCGGCAGTCACAGACGTTTCGGATTCTGTCTCGGAAGTCATGTTAGCTGGAGCCTTAAATTGTGAGAGGTGAAGAAATGTGAAAGAGTGAACAAGGTTTTATCCGTACCAAGTGGCATGGAGGTAGACAAAGAGTGCAAGGCTGGAATTCCCCCTAGGCTCACAAGATGGTGGCCATGCTTTGTCCACAAATCCTTCAGGTAAACAAACGCCTTGAAGACTGTGAGGGGTTACCATTCTTGCACGAAGCATCAAGAGGGAATGACCATCTTTTGAAGCCGAAACATTGGATTACATAAAGTACTATGTAACTTTGTAGCCCAATCTGCTCCAATACGCCCGCACAATCTAGCTCTCCTACCTAGTCTCCCGTAGACAATCCTCAAAAATAGTCGTCCCCTCTCAAAAGGCTTAATACTTTCTTTGTAGCAGCGGTAAGAATTGCTTTGAGAATCTGCAAAAGATATTACAGTGGACTGTCTCTGCGTCCGTTCCCTTTCTGCTGTCCTCCGTAGAAAAGAAAAGAAAGGGGGAGGTATGAAGGAAAAGGTCGAGACGTTGAGACTTCAACAGGTAGATTGACGAAGAAATAGTCACCTAACCTTCGATGTCCATTGTTTAGATTTAGGCGGTGATATTGCCAATAGCGCATTGTGGCCAATCGTATACATTGATTTCGAACAGGTTCAGTTGACTTCGCGCTTGCATCAACTAGTAGTAATCGTTAGTGAGTCATACCTTCATCTCGAGAAGCACCCCACGACCCGCGGGAGCGAACTGAATCATCTACATATGAAATCAACTAGCACCAGATGCCTACTTACTCTAAGGACAATTTACATTCGTTATCATGGAACAGTCAAGGTTGGAAGCTCAATGCTACTCTGCGACTTGTCTAAATTTTGTGACTCCTGTGAGTCTGGAGTCCTTGCATTCAAGCTGGATGGACTATGAGCACAACCTCAATGCGAAACGATTTGAGCCACATACACCGCAAGGATGGAATTCACATAAGCTTAAAGATACCTTAACAGGTTATATTTCGAGACATGATGAGCTTACTCACTCTGACTGGTCATCATAAGAGGGGTCAATATTTGAGGTATGGGTCCTTGAATAACCCACTAGCGTCCAAGTCAATCAAAACGATGTGATGGACGGACAAGACACTACCAGCTCACCATTACCCAGACCCAAAACGCAATTAAACTATCGGAGATCAGTTCGGAAAGGACCATCCATGTTTGCTAGGAAAACACCTCGTGAAAGCGCCCATGTGCATAGTCACTGTCACGATCCGTTGGATGGCAGTACGGGTCCTTGGTGCAAGATGTTGGGCTCGGATAAATGACGTAGAATGGAATACATGCAAACCTCGTTAAACGACTCGACCGCAGATAGTACCATACTGAAGCAGTGATCAGAATATCACAAATGACACCTGTCACAGAAAACTGCAATATAAAACAAGGTAACTTGATGGGCTCACAATGAAACTACCAATAACCTACTAATGCGCGCAAGTAATTTGTGGGACTGCTTTCCCGAAAAAATGGATGAGTGTACTCTTCTTTTATAGGGTCAAAAGGACACCAACAGCCGAAGCCCAAACGTAAATGCTGCAAGTAATAGCGGTCAGTGGCTCTGCAGACCTGTCTGATTCAGAGGTGGTCGTACCCACACCAGATACTAGGCAACGGATGGGGATTAGCGTTATAAATGGAGATGATCCTCAATGTACCGTACCAGACTGAGCGGCACCCAGTAATATCTACTTGCGATTTTTGAATTAAAGTTTCAGACAGTCGGAGGTTGTACGCACCACACAAATGGTGACTAGAAGATTCCCTTCGCTCACTTCAAGTAATTAGTAATATGAAGAAAAATGCTGAGCATCAACAGACTTACTTATCCACAATCTCCAACCGTAGAAGCTGGAAGTAGTATGCAGTTAGCCCCGCTCCATCGTATGCTGGAACTCCTGACCATTGTACAATGAACGGTATCGCGAACTACGCACATGTGTGATTAAAACTTTATACAATTGGTCGAGACGAACGTACCAACAAAACCAGATTCACCTATGTGGAGGTTGTCGTGTGTAAAGGTTTCCATCACAATTGCCTGATCACTCACTTTGGCTTGCCTAAGATTACCACAATTCCAGGTCAGCTCAGTAGTATGGACCTAGCAGATCACCTCGTACCAAATGAATGGGAACGGTGTTGGATGCACGTCGTGACGGACGGATAGGTGAAATATCCACTGCATGCAAATCATGCAGTAAAGCTGGAGAGTGTTCGCGGCCCTATGCCAGTTTATCAGTAATACACTTCGTCCGATACACTACGCGCATACCATAGCAGGGCAACCTATATGGATAGCGTGAGGTCAGGGAATCGATAGTGATGAAGTAACGAAACCCACTAAATATTTCTGGAAGATATTGTCGTTCGGGTATGTAGAAAAGTAGGTGCAATGTTGGCAGAGGGAGATCCCATACATACTATCGCAGTGAAACGCATATAAATCACTGGCGTTCTTCCTGTCATCCTTGAATTGGAAAGCCACTTACAAGAGCGTACCACCAAACCCTGCTCATAAAAGATACATCAGGAACTCAACGTTGCAAACAGGAAACCCACATCACTGAGACTAAGATATCGTGCGATAGCGTTGTTGCGATGCCAAACAAGCCCTAAAGGATTTGTAACCACCTGACACTGTGCGAAACTTGTTGATAGGTGAAGGTTGTTGGTAACCGTTTGGGTGACTTCCGCGTTGTCGCCCGATGGTAAGTCGCACCATATATACCCCCTGTGTTGATCGCAGCCTCACATCGTCATGCCTCCCAGATGACACAGATAAGTTTTTGATTCGTTTTCTTCAGCTGTAGCACACACCCCAACCCTCTCCAGCAAGCCGCGTTGCTTAGTGAAATGCACGGGTCGGGGTACCCACGACAGGTCACGGGTAAGGGTACTTACAGGTCCGGTACCCGTGGTATCTTAGTTCCTTACACGACATGTCATTGCGGGTAATGGCAATGGAGCTGGTGCTGGGGTGGTCATTCGTGTCGTCATCATTGCCATTGTCATGCGAACGTGGCGACAATCCTATCACAACCATTTGACTGACCTACGAATACAAGATTCCTCCTGCCCACTTTGGGCTGGCTGCCTTAGCCTCGTCAAGGAGATTCTCAGAGGGTGGAGACGGGTACAGGTCACAGACAGGTGTGACACTGGTGCTATTCGTGTCAGGGTACGAGTCTAAACTAAAAGTTACCGAACCTTGGTCAGATGACTCCCTGCTTCACTGAAATGGAGGGCAAGCCTCATGGCTTTCAGGACCCCGAACTCCATAATTCCAGAACAGCAGCCTGATTTACTGTGTGGTTCTGAGAGTACTTAAAAGGGTCAGTCCCATTGAATGCCGCTAAAGTTTGTGTTCAAGTTAAGTTCTATCCTTGTTTTGGTTAGGCCTCAGCCCATGTGATCACGCCCGCTGCTGTTCATTTCACTTAAGTCCCGGATCATCATCTGCCCATGACGAAAATGAATTTATACAGCCGTGAAATCAAAGATCTCGAAGTTCATCCACACATCCTCGGACAGTCTAGCTCTACTAATCAGCAGTGAGGATGACGGATGCCTACCTGCCACCCTGTATGATGGTCGCGCCCGCAGAGGCACACCGATCACAACAACGTCCCACCTGCACAAACAACGACCACATAAGATATCAGCGCTTCAGCCCCCACCTTGTGTCGATGACATGTACCACTGCAATCCACATCGACGATGACGACGACGACGACGACGACATGGTGACACCCATCTGCAAGCCAAAGGCTTGATGCAACAATGACGACCACGTATGGCCACTGCAGCGGTGAATCATCAATGATGACAATGTCGACCTGCTGCATGTAGAGGCACGATGACACTGCTGCCGCCCACGTATGGCCACTGCTGCGGCTGTAGAACATCGACGATGACGACCACCTGCAGCACGCAGAAGCATGATGCCTGGCACTGCTCTCAACGCTCACAATGCCCATGTCGAAGGATGCCATAGGCTACTACTATAGTACATAGTAGTACAGCAACCTATTGTAGTATAGAACTTAGGCACAATATATTATTGTCATTGACACAGTACTAGTGAGTGACTGTCATGATACAATACCTGATCAGGTCCGGATCAGCAGTTGGATACCTGCATGTTGGATGTGCTGCCTAATGCATCACATTTTTAGGGTCATTTGCAAACTAGGCCAATTTTTGGGCCACATTCTGCAATCAGGCTTGCTGCTCTCAATGGGTTCGCACAATGCTGCAATTCCATAGATGAGGATAGCAATCTAATTGGATACAATGGGTTATTAGACATAATGACAGATTATGTTTATTGTTCATGTACTAATCTATTAAGTGCCAAAGGGCAAACTGACCCAAAGTGGGAGTGTTGGGACCATGTGCAACAAACCAGGCTTGTTGTTCTCAATGGGTTGGCACAATGGTGCAATTCCACAGAGGGGGATAGCAGTCTAAACCAATACAGCCAGGTTATCAGACATAATAGCATATTCTGTCGGATTGCATCAATTGCTTCGATGATAACTCAATTGTATGCGGTTCTCAAGAAAAATTAGTTTCAGTGATGCAGATGTTATATTCCAACACATTCTAATCCCCGCTTGAAAGAACGATCAACCCACCTGTGAGCGATGAAATTTGTTTCTCTACATAAAAGGATGCTGGTGACATGAAAGCGTTGAAACTTTCAGGAGAGCGAGGACGGCGTTTTGACCAACTCACAGGCCGTGAACGAGATTGAGACAGATACTAAAATTGTCTGACTAGGCTACACTGCCAAGTACAGCTCAGGTACAAGACGAGAGAAACTATGTATCGGGAATTTGACATTTTCACATACTTACAGTGCCTGGAGTCGTGTTGACCCATACTACATAGGGCCCTGGAAGCAGTTGAACTAGTGATTCCAGGTTTGTGTTACGACCAGGGATGACCTTCAAAATTGTGTCTACATGTCAGATCTAACATCGGCGCTGACCCAAATAGGGTGGACATTGGGCATAATTTGTCCCCGTTTCCGTGGATGGACCCGGCAGGTGGGTCTGTACCCACACCCACAAGAATCGTTACACTTACTACCTTTCCACTTACCAAGCCACTAGGGGAATGCTGAATGGACGACGTATAATAATACTCCAAACCTGAGCGAATGTCAGATCACTTGTTGAATCGACGCCCGACCACTATGAAGCCTTGACTGCACTGCTCAGACACTATATATCATGATGCTGACTTGTCTGATAGCCAGTGGAAGTGCCGTGCTTTCTATGATAAATGAAGGAATTTAGTTGCGAATGACTCCCCCTGGCAGAATAACACACCTGCCGAGGCGCCTACCAAGTTTACTCAAGCTGAAGAGCTCAGGGTTACAGTACACTATTAGATCGCACGCAGTGGATATTTCTTCGTTAAATACTCGAGTTGGCGAGTGCTAGTGAATGATGTGGAGATTGAAGGTTTCCGTGGATCGTGCCAGAGGGTACAGCCACAGAAACGATCATCATCATGAACACCATCAGGCCATCTGCAAGAACTGACAGATGGACATCGCATTGGTCGCTATGTGGCTAAGACATGCAGTTCGACACGTCATGGAAGTTGAACGTGAGGGGACTGGCTTATTTCCATCCTGGTACGTAGCAATGATATGGCAGTGAATGATATATCTGCACCGCATCAGGCGCTTCCAGACGGCGAACTTATAACTGTTCGACCTGATTGCTTCACCGTACCAGTGAACACCGCGGAGGGCGCTCTTCAGGTCGCAACTGGCAACGCAACACAGTTGTCCAATCACTTTCTAATGATCTGATGCGGCTGCCCGATCATATCATATCGAAGCATTGACGACGGAGGTTGTTATCGACATTGGCCCCGCATCTGCCCAACGCATAAGTAGAGCATCTCCACAGCTCGTACAACTTCCAGGCTTCGGCGCTCCAAAGCCCCACTCACTTCTTCCAGGGTGCAGGTCATCCTTCTCCACACCAGCTACGTCAGCATGTTCTTTCGCATCTTTCGTTTCCGCCGCAAGCAGAATACGACAAGGCCATCCCCTCCTTGTCCCAATTGCCACCCAAAAAAGGTGTCAAAATGCCCTGAGCCTTTGAGCGTTGTAGCACCCCACTCGGCATCCGCTCAAGCTCCAGCACTAGCCCTGGCCTCGTCCCCGGCTCCGCCGAGTCCCATCCTTGTCGTTACTCAGGACCCTGCACAGGCAGTTGTGTACACGGATCGCCCAGTGTCCCCTCGTAAGAAGAGACACGTATCTTTTGCGCCTGTGTTGAGTAAGGCGGGGTGCCCCGCATCACGATCACCATACCAATCTCCGTGTCTATCTCCATCTCCATCTGAACTGTCAGCTGGACCTGCTTCCTCAGTATCGACGCTTGTCGACATCTCCGTCGTCGATCAGGTCCCTGCCAATCCCATCTCCGAAACTTCTGTCTTAGGGAACGGACTTGTCCGCAGAGCCGCTAGTGGTGGTGGTGGTGATACACGTCCCATCCTTGGAATCACGGAACAACCTGGTTCATTATCGTCACCCACGTCTATGTCCAAAGAGCGGACATCGAAAGCTCGACATACATGGATGATCCCCTCTGCGCGCCCCAAGCTTAGTCGGCTTTCTATACCTGCTTCCCCTCCCCCTCTGGCAATCCGAACCTCCATCTCACACCCAAATCGCAGTTCTCTGTACCCTTCATCACCCACCTCACGCCGCACGAGCAAACGGTTTTCAACCGTGTCTATCACGGGTGCCAAGTCGGCAAAGGCAAAGAAGGGGAAGAGGGCTTCGAGGTGGAGTCAGCATATGAACAGTCCAGAGACTCAGGAGGTATTGAAGGCGTTGAGGGATATGCAGTGAGTGGAGATGAACTATAGAAGTATTGACACGGTCAGTGATCTCTTGGAGAAATGGGATTTTAAAGGCGCAGAAGTGCGACTTGGAAACCTAATGTTCACGCCACAGTACTGGTTATATACCCCTAGTTTTCCCTTCCCCCCATGTACTTACATTTTGCATCACGCTCGTTTGTTTCGATAACAGGTTATAACTGTTTGTTACCACATGAGGTCAATGCTTGCAGCCTCCTACATAAGCTCGACGAATATTGTACATTGTGACAGGTCTACAGTTACATATATGATGAGTCATTTTTCAATGTTCTTCCTGGGGTTCCTCAGACTCGGTCTTGGGTTTGTGACGCACGACGACATAGGAATCTCCGTCTTCACCCCCTGAAACGGCTTCAATATCGCCCTTTATAACGCCAGAGCGTTTTGGTGCGAATCGATTTCTACAGAGCGTTAGTTCTGAGACATCCACCTCCCAAGATAGGTGTACTGACCTCTCTTCCCGAATCAAATAGAGCTCGTGAGAGATAAGCCCGTGTCCAGCTACGGGCCCATAGTATGATGTTCCCGCCAAAGATCCGATGATGCACGTTCCAACCAAAATTGAGAGGTAAAAACGATACTGCGAGTACCAGATCGGTGCTACAAATAAGGGTGTCATCACACCAACTCGTCAGTGAACATACCGCTTAGATACAATGCATTCGCAACTTACTCCACCCAGCGGCGGTAGCCCTGTTATCCGCGTACCACAGGCCTGTAAACCCGATCCATTGGCAAAGTAGGGCCATCATGGGCTGGAGTGTAATGGTGGACCATGCAACAATGGCCGGCGCAATGCCGAGTGCAAGGCGTGAATAGCCCTTGTACCCACCATACCCAGCAAACTCCATGCCCCAATGTAATGCGCCTAGGGAGAAACAACGAAGTCAGCAAGACATAAGTGAGGTCACAACGTGACTCGTACCGAGGAAAGACAGCATAACGGCCCCATAGTGTACTTGGAAGTCGAGAGCTTGGTCAAGAACAGTAAGTGCGACACCAGGATCGATGTTCGTAGCGATCCCCATTGCAGCTTTCCAAGCTTGGTGGGCAAGGTACACGGTCGTACCTGCAGATGCAATGTACGGCAGACCACCTGCTAGACCCATAACAAGGGCAGGCGTGGGCACCTTGTTTGCGATCGCACTCGTGATCCCAACCTGTTGGATGATGAGCGAGTGGTTCCTCGGAAGGCTACTAGGGACGTGAGTAGTTAGAAAATCTTGCTTACGAAGGAATCGGCTTTGGGCTTGACAGTGTTGACAGTGAAAACGCCTCCCGCAATGGAGCGCGCCCAGTCGGTAAGAGAGTTCCCAACTTCTTCTTTCACATTCTGTGTTGCATGTTCTACAGATTGGCTGCCGGGCCTTCCAGAGACAGAGCTCGCAGCAAAGCGCGTATGAATCCTGGTAGAACTACTTGTTGCAACACGACTTAGTATTCGTTCCTTGTTTCCCTGATGTCTGAGAGTAAGTGAGGCATTGCGCAAGAGGGGCGAACTGTTGAGAGAGACGAGCAGACGCTGGCCATACATGCTGTTAGGAATGAAGACCACCGTGGCCGGGCGCAAAGTCAATGGCCGTGATATGTACCCCCAATAAATGCATGACGTCATAGTTGACTAACTAGTAAATCGAGCCACCCAGCACTCAAAAAGCCTCTGGTCAACAGGCAGAGCCATACGAACTTGAATAGAGATGCGAAGGGGAGGCAAGTAACCTGTTCTTTGTACAACAACTCACCATGTGATCAGTTTAACAGGAAGAAAAGGAAGACCTCGATCAATGTATCCGACATCGCAACATTTCTAGGTTCATGCATATTCTGCGAACGCACATGGTCTGCAACTATCTTGAGCGTCTCCCTAGATTTGGGATGAGAACAGTCGACGTACATACTATGGACGAAGATAGAACTCCATGTGGCAATCGGGATTTCGAGTGTCATATCAAAGGTTTCAATTCAGAGCCGAATCTATCAATCGATCATCATCAGCCGTTCAGAAAAAGGGAGATCGGAAGTCGCCCACTTCATCGTCCGCATTTAAAACACATTTCAGGTTGAAAAACAGGGATCCGAATCGGCGGACTCGGCGGACTTTGGCAAAGAAAAACACTTGTAATCTGGAACTAATGTGGGTCCTTTTTTTAGAGCGTTTGGAGGTCACAAGAAAAATAAACGTGATCGTAGCCTATCCGATGATCCAGAGCCGAAGTTCTTACTGGTCCAGCAGCATCATATGGGTGAAGTCTTGCTACCATCTAAGATGGGCTGTCCAGGATATGCTGACGTACCACGAGATTGAAGTACCCCGCATGCTTCATAGGAGAGATGCTCTGGCAAATCGCGAGGAAATGAGATATTACTAGATGCAAGTGAGTAGGGCTTTCACACACGGCCCGCTTCCGGTTCGCACACCAACGTGCTGGAAGGACGCTGCAGGCCATCTTCAAGGGTCATGGCGGTCTCCGTGGATGGTATGACACGCGTATGGAAAGGGACTATTTGGGGTGATACATGCGAAAGTGACGATACGGTGTGGTCTCCTTGCGATGGCGTTCCTCAAGTTCTGTTGAGTACGCCTGTCCTTGGGCAGCCCAAAATGCATGTATGGGAATGTAGAACATACAAATATATATGCCAATCAGGCTCCGAGTCGGCGAATCGAGAACATGGCCTTTGAAAGACGACGAGAAACGAACCCAGTCCAATGCGCCAAGTATCATGCATTCCCAATAATTTCATCGTCACTCCAGATCAAATCATCCTCTGCGCCGATCGGAGTGGAGTGCGTTCCAATACCCCACGACGGTCCAGGTATGACATGATGCCTGTATACACAAACATTAGAGGGTCAGAGCGGACAATGAGTGTCCAGCGTACCGTGAAAGAAGATCTTCTACGCCAGCTTGGCCGGCCTCCCAGTCAACCCGCACCCAGTTATGCACGAGCTGGCCGTCCTGGTAGACAAGTAGCGTAGGTAACATGTCCGTGTCCACCTCCACCTCGTCATCCTCTTCGTCTTCGTCATAATATGCCACTTTCTCACCACCTACATTCCCGTGGAAAATATCACCCTCATCTTCGTCGATAAATCTACCTGGCATAGTGTTTTGTTTCACAAGAGGCCGGCTACGACGTGACGCAGGCTGTTTCGATGCGAACCCCAGGGCCGCAGCACGGACCCGTAAGAACTTCGTCTGGGGATATAGTCGCGCGAGTGTTGCGAGCGTGTCGTCGAGCTCGTAACACCTGTCCAAGGTCTAGACACAACTCAATCAGTCGCATACATGCAACGCAGCACAACACTCACCGGATCATACAAATGCACAACGACCCACACTCCCCTGCCCTCTCCCTCAACAGCACCAACGAACCCCGCCCGCCCCACCTCCCTCAGATGCCCGAACCGCCCATCCTTGAGGCGCCCAAGCGCATCCCTCCTCACCCGCTTCTCTTCATCCTCCAGACCAGCGAGCTCACGGCGTTCCAGCTCCTCCTCCACGTACGTCTTCCCACCCACATTGACCCGCTCCATCCGCTTCCGCAGTGCCTCGATCTCCTTCTGGCGCTGCGCCGCCTTGATCTGCTGTGCTTCCCGCTCGTCCCTGATCACGCCCTTTACACCCGTCCGGCCAGGACGCATCCCGATCGACTCGCGCGGTGTCTCGTTGGCTGCGCTGCTGCCGCCATTCTGTTGACCACGACGCTTCCCAACCCATCCGCCCCGGTCGTCGGCATCGGCGTCGAGGTCTGACCCTGGGTCTGCGTCTGAGTCCGATCCAGCGGGTGAATCATTTGTGGCGAATGATATTGCGGGAGACGCCGCTCGTTCGGGCGAGGACGATCGCGACGGCCCGTTGAAAAGTTTTCCAGAACGGACGAGGTACTCGATGTCAGCGTCCTATTGGGCGGTGCATGTGATTCAGTGTAGCCAACAGTCAGCGATGTCAGGGATGGTGCTGGCAGGCAATAAAAGACATACCATCCTTGTTAGATATTTTGGTCGTCCCACTTGGTGGTTGGTTGAACGGAACTTCAAACTTGTATGGATATATTTCCAGGGGTCAAGGTCCTGGCACTACTAAGCAGTGATCGGCTAGGTGACGTATGCAGTGCGATCAAACAGACAGATAGGCTGGCGAGCAAAATCACAGCTTGATTCCTACCAACTAAGAATCAGCGCATACTCGCTATATACACTCATAACAACCCTGAAAGAAACAGAAAACGAACACCCGAAATTACTAGAAATCAAAAAGTAAAGACATATGATAGACAGAGCATTTGACATGACGTTTGCTCCATCATCTCCATTCCATTCCGCACGAGAGAGGACAAGGCATAGTGAGAAAAGAGACTGGATATCCAAGATTTAGTGCTCCACTTCAATGAATGCCAAACACGGAAAGTTACGGAAAAATGTCGCGAATTGGGAAAATAAAGTTTGCCTGAGCATAGCTTGAAGTCCCGATGCGAGGCACAACAAAGAAAAAGAATAAATGAGCGGACAACTTTGCATTAAAGTCAATGATGATGATAGGTTGATGGGAGTGGAAGATGAAACGAAATGCGAGTGAGAGATGCGTATATCGATGGATACAGTGATTAACGATGATGGGCGGAATATACAGCAGGAGCGTACGTGGCGAGCAGAGACCGCGAAAAAAGGAGACAATAAGATTGCACGGTTGAGGAGACAAAAATAGAGACGAATGCGAGCCGATGGAATATGCAAATGAGGAGAAAGACGAAAGGTTATGTTCCACGAGGTTTCCGAGGTTGTGTTAAGCTGCGATAAGACCTGCACGCTTCAGATCGCGAACTGTGATATTGACACCGCGGTAGTCTTCCAGCCAGACTTGGCGATCACCGCAACGAGCGAGTATCTTGGCCCAGAATTTCAAAACTCTCGCCTCAGAGCGTTGGCAAGTACGCATCGTGTGTGATACACGGCTGAGATCCCGGATATAGCGCAAGGAAGGGAAGGCGTTATGGAAAAGCAACGAAGAAATCTGCTCAACGAGGGAAAAGAACGGCGCGTCGTCTTCAATGTCGGATGGGAACGCAGATGCGTCGTCAATGAGACGCTTGTCTATGTCCCGGATTCCAATAAACTGAAGATGCGGATGCCCGGGTAGAAGGACATGGGGTGCAATCCAATCAGGGTTCTGCCAGTTCCATTCTGCGTCTGCAGAGCAGATGAACTCCCTCAAGTTTGGGCACCAATCTCCCAGTGGTATCTGCTGTATGGGGAGAGGGTGAAGAGAAAGATTATGCTCCACGATGAGGGACGAAGAGTGTCCGAGCTCCAATTGTTGGATTTTCGAACCATGTGCAGCGAAAAACTTGGCAAAACCTTGACCAGCATAACCAAAATCAGAAGATACAACCGAAACGTTGCGCAGACTGGGCATTTTCCACGATGCAAGGACGGCAAAAGTCGTGTTATCCAGTGTCAACTTAAGTGACTGCAAAACGGGCAAAGAAACAATGGGCGAGGCGCGAGCAGGTAGGCGGTTCGAAACGAAGGGAACACTGAGCGAAGAAAGCTCGAGATATTCAAGATTCCGCGCCGTCTGCTTAAGCATTGGCGACATGTGGTACGGGAACGGGATGTCACTGTAATTAGTGAGTGAGAGTCGACGAAGCTTGCTGTTTGGGCTGGCAAGTGCAGAAACCATCTGTTCGGGTGAACAGCGGACGTCATTGAACTCTTGGTAACGAGTGCACCGGACTGCATGATGGTCCGAATAGATGACGAGATGCGGTGCGTAGTCGAGGATGGTCCGAATATCGTCCGTAGCACAGCGTTTTAGCGCCGGAGTTTCCATATGCAACCTACGAATCCATCGACCGCTGGAAGGTTTACCGTCGATGAATTGGGTGAGGAGGGTGAGCGCCAATGCCTTAGCTTGGCTAGCTCGGCTGATCCAGACAAATTCATAGAGGTACTCCTGCATGTGTCTGTTCCATGCCTTACTGACGAGCGCAAGAGCGCGCTTTACGCGCATGGCTGCAAAGTACTCGTCGACCTCACAGGGAGTCTCGACGAATGAGAGCCCGAGAGAGATGTCAAGAGGGTCCGGGGACATGGCTGTGGCTTCGCGAAGGATGAGCAACCATATCTCTGTGGGCAGACATGGGAGGTCGAGTGCAGGGGAATGGGAATATCGAGACCTCGGAATCTTAAGTGTGTGATGGTGCCTACGTAGTAGCCAGTCGTCAATATCCACTGTGAATTCACAATAAAGTGGGAATAAACTCACGGTCTGGGGTGCACCCTAGCAGAAAGAGACTTTACAAAGTGTCTGACGCGAGTAACGAGATGGGTGTCCTTGGAGAGATGCATGACGAAGAGAAGGAGACTTGCATGCGAGAAAAAAAAAGAAAGGAAGACGGACGATCGACGTCAATGAGAGAAGAAAAGGTAGTGGGTAACTGTGGAGTCGACAGCAGAAGAGAGGAAACTGTGTTGCTGGCGCACGGTCAAGGTGGTGGAGGTTGGATTGGAGTGAGCTATTTGAGTTGGCCTCTGTAATTTGAGTTCTCACGATTCCAACATGTACTCACACAAAAACGTACTCGGTGACCAAGAAATGCTAAAAAGCTTCCCGATACTTGGCAGACGACCAAGATAGGCTCGGAGGGGCCGTGGCCCGTGACACCAGCGACGTGGCGCAATCAGTGGGAAGCATACAACACTTTGACTGCGTTTGACTTCACAACGCAATCTTACTGGCAACCACGATCGGAGACACTGAGATCGCGCAACACCACCGACTGGATGACGCGTCGGAAAGTAATAACCGCACTATCGAACTGACCGACGAACGTTTGCGGGGTAAGCCGTCCTATTCTTACCTCAAGTGGGTCACCAGTCCACTCGAAAATATCCACGTTAGCATCGGAAGATGCCTCCAATCGGTGAGAAGGAACGTTGTGCACACGATAGCATGAAGGGCCGATCCTGGCCGATCGCGTGCCTGCGCAGCGCAAACAGAGCCTCGCTCAACATATATATTATGTACCAGTTGGCGCTTGCCTTCTTCTCCCAAATGCATACTGACACACGAACTGTGTAGACTCTCACTTTTTGACGGTCGCAATACCACCAGGCTGCACAATGACAAGCCTATCAATGAAAAGCCACAAATCCATAGTTACTATAATCGTTGGCGTCAACCGTATCTGGATTCTGACCGGACATTGTCAGTGGCGTGCGTGCCAGAGTAGCATTGGCAGCCCGCACCGAAGCCTTTTAATTCCATACACCCGACTTACCAAATCTTACATCAAGGCAGTCGGCACTAACGCTGGTAGTTGTTTATTTCCTCGAGGTGAGCACGCTGAGCTCGTGGCACACGTGTTCCGTGGATTCACAAGTATCAAGCTCCCTGCAATAGTTTGCATTTCGTTTCACACGGCTTCCTGGGCCATTCAGGGGTGCTCCACGTGAGGGGTTACTATTGCATGGGTGGTGCTGGCTTATATCGCGGGTCCGTCCAACCACAAACGTTCGACACGTTATATATCAGTCAAGTCCAGCCAACCTTATAAGCGTTTCTTCTGAAAGACACTGAAATTATTTCTAGAAAGTGGCTGATAAAACTGTCTTCTAGATCCTGGTATGCATATCAATGGCAGCACTGATTAATAACCTATTAATGTTATTATAATGCCTCATCTAATGAAAGTTCTCGTTGTCAGCCCGTCATGTCCCACCAATGTAACCGTGTGACGTTACATAAAATTGGTTGGGAATGGAGCGTCTCGGAGACGCCTAGATTTCAGGCATTTTATTCCTTGCCTAGAGAAAGCTCGACAGTGTGTGTTTAGGCAGTTATCAAGCTGTCCATCCGCGTCGTGGTGGTAATCCAGGTTTGTATTCCATAGTGGTCATGCTTCTGGTTGCCGCTGCGGATCTTTGATCGTGATTTGTCGTGCTACAAGGCCCACGGTAATCGTTTTGGTTGGCGGTGCCATCTGCCTGAGCTTGGAGCAGTAATTGATGCTTCGAGATACCCGCCTCTGCGTCCGCTATTATCCTGGATTGGACACAAATGTTCTGCGACTGTATCATTTCCACAAAGATAGACGGCATTACCTTTGTAATGCATTTGGGCCCTCGTCCAAGGCTCTGGAAGTCACATCTGCAAAGATCTGTCCGATTTTCTTCAGACGGTGGTGGCGGTACTAGCATCTAGTTACTTTATTGGTTCTTCAAGGCATGCATAGAATCACCTACCCATGCAGGAGTATATGGTGCTTGCTGGTATACAACCCTATCCCTTACGACATGATCCACAACCTAGTCCTAGGAAATCAGTCAGAATATGAGGAAGTAAATTAATCCACCTTCCTTAGACAGTGTCTGCCATACTTCAGAGCGAATTTCGTTCCAACATGATAGCAGGATCTGGACCACGCGTAATGTTAGGGAATGAAATAAGGAACATTGGAGGAGAGCTACCTTCCCTGTGATATCTTCCTCCAGTGCCCGCCGTCTGCTTGCATCAGACACCCCGTCGAGCATGTTTTGGAGGGCTTCCACTTCTTGTGCAAATGATTGAATGCGCCGCCTGCATCCATTAGTTATTTCAGTAAATATTCTACAGTGGACCACCAACTTCTTTTCATCAATATCACCTTGCATAATGCCATTCATTTTGGACCGAGGAGGCCAACTCCCAGGGACAAATGAGGCTGGCGACCCCCGATAGACTTCACTGATAACGCAAAGCAACTATTTCACAATTACAAATAAGAGCGGTCGTAAATGGTGGCAATCTTACCTCCCTCCCAAAACTTTTTGATTTGAATTCCTCTGCCTTGTGCCTCAGTTTTCTCGCTTGCAAGCCATCCTCGTCGCAGAGCATTTCCTTCATTATTTTCTCCGCCAACACCTCGATACATGGAACTGTCGCTAATGTAGCATCTTCTGTTTGGACCGATGAAGAGTTGCCCCGGCTGGAAGTCGGTAGCCCGAATACCGAATCACATTCGTCACCTGTATCGGTCGTGAGGTTTGTTTACATAGTTATTGGTCCGCGATAAATACCCTTAACCATCTGTCCGTAAGGAATGCCATCCTTTCCGATTGATGCCGCAACCACGGCCAGATCTTTGAAAAACCCTATTTCACCGATCTGAATCATAACGACATAAAACGATGATCAAAGAATAAATTGCCAGGTATGAAAATGGAGCGTACGAAATCACGGAAGTATCCTTCGCCAAATATATTTGTCAAGAACTCGATGGCAGCAGCCTTGCTCTTGCTGTCCGCCTGAAGGTAGGATTAGTTTTGGTCATGGGAATACCCGAGAAACTTTCCAAGCTCAATAGTATATAAATGTTGTGTCTAAGTGCCAATCAGCTCCTTAGGCAACTCTGAACATAATGAAGAGAACTAACCTGATTGCATTGAACTGCGACCTTGTTTCCCACTCAGCAACCTCTTGGCGCCACCAAACTAGCGGCATTCTTAGGCTGTACAAAGGGCTGGCAGTGCCGATCTTTCTCCAGCGACTATGAGGACCTGGTAAAGAATTGAATACACGAAGAGCGAATTCAAGTAGTGTTAGACTCACTATCCCCAGTACATTTTGGCCATGTTGTCGCTAATGCCCCCTGCACATCTTCGGTGTAGCAACACTCCGAACAATGTATGACCGTTGATACTAAGTGTCTGCCAGCCAAACGAGTGGGCAAACGAGAAGCTAAAAATTTCAGCAAAAAGACAATGATCTGGTCGTTCGGGAGTGACCAGCCAGTCGCATTGCGGAGAAGGACAGTGCAAAAATTGTCCTGGCCATCATAAACTATCTTCACTACGTCTCGTTCCATGCTTACAGTATCCCGATCAAAGATCATGTTGTGCTTGTCGGGGTCAAGAGCTATACCATACTCGGTAGCCAGATCAAATATGTTGCCTTCGCGAGCGAGGCTTCCATTCCGAAGCTGCCGGCCATAGTCACCCAGCTGCCAACGTCTTTTAATTTCACTGAAAGCAAAAAATGGGTGTATTATTGCTTACCCTGAGCTCAATTCCAGGTTCGGCGAGTACAAATCGCATGTAAGATGAATCCACGAACAAGCCATATACAGGATATGTAGCGCCACGCGGCATAGGAGCCTTTAAAAGACCGGACACGGTGGGTCCGATGTCGAACTGTAAGAATACGGACAATTAGATCATGTGCGCTTACAAAAAGAGAAAATACACCAACGCCGTTCCAACCGTGCCAGGTAGAGTCGCAGCAGCCAGTACATTGTGCGACGTCAATCATGACGGCACAACTGTTGCGCAATTGTGATGGCCACCCGTATGCTACTTTCACGCCCTGAATCGACCTAGGTATATGCACGTGCTTGGCAAGGCAATCAGTCCGGGAATTAGACCATCTTTTGACCATCCGGTTGGCTTTATCTGGGCCACCTCTCCGTGCGTCTCGATACACCTCTCGGACACAACGTTCTGGGTCTCCTGGGGGTTCGCAGCATATGACGTGAATGAGGGGCTGACCAAAGCAGTAATGAAATGCAACTGCAAAGCGTATACTGCGCTTGGGGTGAGCGTAAAAGATGATAGCACAGTCATTGACGTCAGTCAGTGTGAGGGTGCCATCTGTCAGTTTCACTTCAGGGAAGACATCGTGTTGAATGAAACCGTCGTGGAACACTGTCCTGAGATCAAGATTGAATGTAAAATCGGATGGGTGTATGTCATCCTGATAGGGAAAGAAGACTTGTTGGAATTGCATCTTCTCGTATAAGGGGGCGTCGCAGTAACCGAAATACCTGAAATACTTGGACTTGAACTGCGCCACATTGATTGTAATTGACCGTGGCACACTAGAAAGGGAACGACAAGCCAGCTCAGTTTGGAAAAGTGATGTTGAACCACGCCAATGCCTGAGAAGTAGCCATATTTGGATACCATCGTTAGTGACGGTGAACGTGCGAAGCCGCTCCTCCGGGTCCATGACTTTGCGCAGTTCATCTTCTGGTATTTCATTCTTGTGATGCAGAATGAATTCGTCGAGGTCCATCTTTTCCACGTAGGAACAATCCCGAAAGAAGCTCGGATCAGGTGCCAGGAAGCTACTTGACCATCCGGTCTCGCGTGAATGACCCCAGGCAAAGATGCTCTGGTCGTTAGTCATTCGGATGACTTCCAGCTGAAGTCTGCGGAAGGCATTCTTCCCCTCTCCATACATCATCGGCATATGCACGCCGAGTAGCCCCAAGAGTGAGTATGCTCCGTCCTCCTCCCGCGTCGTCTTCCGGTCAGCAGCCCACGACATAATTTGTGCAACGCAGGGACGTTTGGACGATAAGCCGTCCTCCAAAATCCTACCCACAATCTGCGTAATGGATTCCAGAGTGTTTGCAAGGCATTTCTTGTCACCAATGAACGTCCACTGTTGGTTAAAGAAATACACATCCTTGGGGGCGACGAGTTCCTGAAGTGTCCAGCCACGTGAAAACCATTTTGGCCATCCATTGAATTCATAGAACCTCTCCTTATCGGGTTCGGAAGGAAAGACTGATTCGTCGATATCGTGGAGATACGCATAACATCGTTCCGACTTTTCATACCACCGAAACATGGAGTTGATGGCTTCGGAAAGCTCGGAGCTGCTGTCTTTATTAATACAGCAGGTATCAACCCACACCCAATCAAACTGGTCTTGGCGAGCTTGCTTGCAGGCATCAAGTATTTTCTTGTACCCGCTGCGCTTCCTGACTTCATTTCGCCTGCGCTCGTCCATGATTATGAATTTCTTCATCTCCTTAAACTGGAGCTCTTGCTCGGGTGGGCCCCAGCAGTGGGATAGCGTGGCATACTTTGTCTCTGCAAGGGCTGTGCCATGGAGTTCCACGAGGACCGCCATCCTGGGATCGGGCTCCTTCTGTTTGCTGATGGACTTCTCAACGTCGAGAAGAGCATTCACGTTGATCAGGCGCATCTCGTGCTGAATATGATATGAATTTTTCAACCCTCAGTGAATTACTGATTAGACGGATCTCACAAGTACATACTTTCAGATGGGTTTCTTATGAGGCCACTTTGCATAAAGTGGAGGATGCTAGTCGTTCAAGAAGAAAGTTCGCTGTTCGGACTGAGTATGCGGTCGGAATGTGTGCAGCAAGAGTAAGGCAGTGAAGGATAAGGCGTAGGTGTATTAGCTCTTCAAAGCTTCAAGCCTCAGCACAGGATTAGCCCTCATAGGATGCTTCCCACACATAACGCAGTTCAGGGGGACGCAAAGTATTGTCGAACTTTAATCACCCAACGAGGAATCGCTGGGATTAAAAGGCAGTGTTGCCACGAGACTTCCCCTGACAAGAGGACACGACAAAAACGCACTCCTCTCATGTACTGGTTGTTTGATGGAAAATTTGGCTTTGCGTCTAGGAATAGTACAAACTCTTCCGGTACATGCTCTTCCTTTCGAAGGTATGCCATACGCGCATCATGAGATGCTGTCTGAAACAATGCGAGGTATAAGAATAGGGATACATTAAATTGATGTAATTAGGAACTCGAAATGCCGCCTGCGTCGGCAGAACCCTTGCTTGACGGCTCAAGTTCAAAATTACATCTATTGTGAAGCAATAACTAAGTCCAAACATACGAAGATACTAGACAAGGCCGAAGGACGGAACCAACTACCGCAGAGGTCGCATTCCAAATTCACACGCTCGGCCAGGAAAGGAAGGACTTTCAAAAGTTACATATTCTCACGACTTAAGGTATTCCCAGAACCCTTGCTCTCCAAGCAAGGGAACTCGGGAAGCGCCGACTGCGTCGGCAGAAACCTTGCTTGATACTCAAAATAGCATCTCGACAAATTATTGGATTCAGGGTATCACCAAAAGAGGGAGCTAAGTATTAGGGGGAAGAGAATTAAAAAGTCAAGGAAAGGCAGGGCAAAGGAATGAATGTAATACGGTATAGTATCTGACTTGCAAACCTCATAAGGGAGGAGTCTACATGAATCAATTATTAGGAGAGTAAGGCAAGGCAAAGGAATGTAAAGATGAGACCAAATGAAGGGAAATACACCATATTAGTATAGTATTTAAGCTTATGCTCGGGCACGCTTCGTGGGGGAGGAGTCTGGATGAATGAATGCTGATACCTTTCTTTTCAGAGGTGTATGAGGAGTGGAATATGCACGGGGAGGTGTTAAAACGCGAATAAGAACCATATCTGCTGTGTAAACATCCTTTCCCGGGACTCCGTGCCTCGAGATAGACCAATGAGAAAGGTTAAAATGAACCTCAGCCACAGCACCTTCCAAATGACGGCGGTAATAGCGCGGGTCAATCAGTTTCCCTTCCATGTCATATGCAGGGATAGGGATGACCTGATGTGTCTGCCTGATGCTGTCCAGTTTTCAATGGAGAAAATAGCATCAAATTCGCCCAGTTGGCGGTGAAGGGCGGAATGTCAGGCATTTGACACACACAAGAGGGTTTGATGTTCGCATAGTCTGGCCAGATTTCGGAAGGTCCATGGTAGTTCGCGTCTGCTGTGAGCCAGTAGTCATTGCTGTAGATGTGGACAACCGCCGAGATGGGAGCCAGGTCAAAAGAGCCGTCATCATCAGGAGGGGAAGGTAAACGTTTTCCAATGTCAGATGGTTCAGCTGGTTTGATGGCAAGTCTATCTGCCCGGCCATCGCATACCCAGTGGACACTGTCCCGAAGTGACATATGGCTGAGATACAATCCTGTCTCAACAAGATGCTCGCGAGTTGAAAAAAGACGCGTGGCAGGGGTGAGTTTCGAAAGCTGCGCTGGCATAGTTGACAAGCAGAGAGGAAGATGGAAAGTGGCACTGAACTGGGTGGGTGGGTGAGGATGCAAGACTAGGGCGGGGAATGCAACGGACTTTTAAGTCATTTGCTGATGGTCCATGCACTGGCATAAACTTTGTCAGTTCAGGGATGTTTTTGGAAGAAGCGTGGTACCCACAGTTGCCAAGTATGTCTTTAAATGTCTGCACACGATTTGGCTTGATAACAATGAGTGCAAGACCACAGGCTGATGAGTTTACTGCTCTCAGTATGAAGGAAATCATTGCCAGACTAAAGGGCATCCTCACCCTCTCCAGAGAAGAATGGCAAAAGAAGGATTTGCTTCTAGAAAGGGTGGTGAATGACGCCCCACAAGAGCAAGTTGAATTCCTTCGCCAAGCGGCCCAGCAAAAAAGACATGGCGCCCAATCGTCTACCCTCTATCGGAAGCAGAAACGTGAGGAGGTTGTTCAGCCCAGGAGGACAGTGCAGTGCTTGGATGAAGGAGAGGAGGGTTCGGGTGACGATGAAGATGATGAAGATGAGCCATTGAAGGACTTAGCACTTCCGACGGAACAGGAGCGCAAGGCATGTTACCGCTGATTCTATGAGGCAACTTCAAGTGCAGCTATTGCCATGGGAATATGTGCTGTCTGTGCCCGAGAATGTGGAGCAATAAAGGAGAAGCTGAATAAAATGGCACTCAGTGATGTACCCAATTCACATCAACTTGTTCCTAAAACTCCCCATCCAGCTCACGACATCTACAACAGTAGACTGCTTCAGCCGGAAGTGGTAGCAGTTGATGGACAACATACCATCATTTCCATCTGCCAGGCCTGCTTGGATGAATTGCACAAGCCTGGTGATAAACCACCGCAGTACTTGCTGGCAAATAATCTGTGGATCGGACACATTCCATGGCAGCTCCAATTGCTCACCTTCCCCGAGCAGCTGTTACATCAGCAAAACCATAAGTTGCTGTGCCGAGCTGTGCCGAGCTGTACAGCCACCTACAGTCCCCACAGTGATACAGATGGGTCCCCATTTGTACAGCGCTGTGACAGCGCTGTACAGATCGCGACACGATCTCGGGTCCTGTACACACCATACCTAATATAGATAGACTCGTATACTGTGCCCATTGTACCACGCTGTCGCACCATGTTGTCGATCTGTATCACACTGTCGCACTGTGACCTATCTGTATCTCACTGCCATTATACTGTAGCCAACTGTATTGCATTGCATATCCTATATTATGATAATTAATACTAGAGGCGTGATAGTCGTGGTCAGGGTTCGTGAACGGCTGGTGCTGGTGCTCGGGCTGTGGTGGTGGTCGCGCCGCAGTGTGCATGCTGGTGCTGGGGTCGTCACTGTCGTTGTCGTTGACACCGGTGGTGGTTGTCGCGTCGCAGTGTGTGCGCGTGCTGGCGCTGGGGTCATCGACGCCGGTGGTTGTGGTCGCATCACAGCGTGCGTGCGCGTCACGCCGATGCTGGTGATGCTGGTGGTTCCGTCACAGCGTGCATGCATGCTGACGCTGGGGTCATCATCGTCACGCTGGTGGTGGCGGTGGTCGCATCGCAGCGTGCGTGCGTGCTGGTGCTGGGGCCATCGCCATCTATGCCAGTGATACGGTGGTGGTCGCCGTCCGTCCTTGTGCCAGCCGCCCAGATCGTCGTTGTCGTTGTCGTCTGTCCCTGTGGGCGCTCTGATCGTCGTCGTCGTCGCCGTCTGACCCTGGAGCTGTCCAGGTTGTTGTTGTCATCATCATCATCGTCCGTCCCGCCGGCTGCCCTGATCGCGGCCGTCGTCGTCATCGTCATCTGTCCCTGCGGCAGCACTGGCTGCCCAGGGTTGTTGTTGTTGTTGTCGCCGGTCGCGGTGGTGGTCGCGTTGCAGCGTGCGTGCGTGTTGGTCGTCGCCAGTTATGGTGGTGATTGCATCGCAGCGTGCTGGCGCTGGGTCGTCGTTGTCATGCCAGTGGCAGTGGTGGTTGTGTCGTATTGGGGCTGGAGTCGTCGTCGTCGACGCTGGTGATGGGGTGGTGGCCGTCGACAAGCCGTGCGGTAGTGGCCGCCTTCGTCGCTGTTTGGTGCGGTGGAGAGGGTGGTGGTTGGCGTTGTGGTGTCGTGGTCTGTCACCGTTGGGTGCGGTGGAGATGGTCGTGGTGGTGGTCGCTGCATCGCTGCGTGCGTGCGTGCTGGCGGTAGCCTGTAGGGCTGTCGTTGTCGTCGCCACGCTGGTCGTGGTGGTGGTCGCATCGCTGCGTGCGTGCGTGCTTGCGTGCTTGCGGTAGGTAGCCTGTAGGGCCGTCGTTGTCGTTGTCACGCTGGTCGTGGTGGTGGTCGCATCGCTGCGTGCGTGTGTGCTGGCGGTAGGGCCGTCGTCATCGTCGTCGTCGTCACGCTGCAGAGTGTGTGCGTGCTGGCGCTGAGGTTGTCGCCGTCTACGCTGGTGGTCGCACCGCAGTGAGCGAGCGTGCTGGCGTTGGGGTCGTCACCATTGTTGTCGCCGTCTACGTTGGTGATGGCTGTCATCGTGGTCGTGCCGCAGGGTGCATGCGTGCGTGCTGGGGTCGTTGCTGTCATCGTCGTCGATGCTGGTAATGGGGTGGTGGCTGTCGACGAGTGGTGGTGGTGGTGGTCGACGCACGGTGGTGGTAATTGTTGTTGCTGGGCGTGGTGGCTGTTGTCATTGCCATTGGGTGTGGGAGTTGTCGTCACCATTGTCGGTGGGAAGCTGCGGTTGCTGTTGTTGGGTGCGGTGGCTATCGTCGCCATCGTTTGGTGTGGTGGTCGACGTTGTGGTGGTGGAGGTGGTGTTGTTGGTGTTGTCGCATTGTGGTGGGTGTGGTTGTGGTCAGCATTGTGTTGTCGTCGCGTTGTGGTGGTGGTTGGAGTTCGTTGTCGTCACTTGTTGTTAGTTGGCGTGGTCTTGGTGTTGATCGGCTGGGCTGCGTGGTGTATGCGGGGCGAGTGTCGTGCAATGGGCTGGTAATAATAGTTAATACATAAACAAACAAAAAAAAAACATATGAGCAGTGGGGGAGATTGTGCCGTACGGGCGTAGGTGCATGCAGGTGTGGGTGTGCACACAGGGACCTGTAATAATAGTTAGTATACAGAACAGAAAAAAAGAAACATACCTGCAAGTGCGATTGCACTGCGATGGTGTGGGAGTGGCAGCGTCGTGCGCGAACGTTTGACACGCGTGTGATTACAGTGGTGGTGGAGTGGGGGTGGGGGTGGGGTAAGCGATGGGACTTAGAGAAATTTTGTAAAGTTACCTTATGTAACACGTACTGTGATCGTGCTGGAGCCCATGCACCTGGGTAGGCCGTGTTATACGGTCAGCGGACGATGACAATCGGCCGTGCTACACGGGCTGGCGGAAGTGAGGCTTATGACTAGAGCTTTGCCGTATCACAGGGGTCAGCCCCCGACAGCATTGTCACCAAGTGACAACGGTGGGCCCATGGCTCTGTTGTCATCGTGGGGTAGGGTGAAAGTCTTAAGCCAGACAAATGGGTGTCGTCATGAAAATACTCGGGCTCAGAGGAGTAGCATACCAATAGAATAAGTGAGCCAGTACACAATGGAGGCAGTGTGGTGAAATCTGATGGCAGCAATAACACCATAGTGAGCCGGTCAATCAGCATTGCGGCATGGTCAACAGTGCGGCAAAGTCAACACTCCGGCATGTTCAACGAGATGATGTGCTGATGAGATGTTGTGCCGCTGATATGCAGTGCCTCTGATATATGGTGCCGCTGATATGTGGTGCCGCTGATATGTGGTGCCGCTGATATGTGGTGCCGCTGATATGTGGTGCCAATGATATGTGGTGCCGGGTGTTATGTGTCGGCCGCATCTATTGCTGCATCAATTTAGTGCCGACGGTTCCTCATGCCGGATCTTGGCCTAACGGTAGTTACTTAACACTATATGCACGGCGATACATCTATATAGAGGACATAGTATCTAGGGCCTAATGGGTATACAGGGAGATCAACTTTGTGGCCCAACGCACTCAATGGGACACCTATCCACATGCTTTCCCAACTATATAGTTGTTCCTGCATTGAGGGCTTGTTTAATCCTCTGGGACACCCCATTCATGGCTTGTCACTTTAAAATGTACTTGCAAGGTTTGCCTGCATAACTAGATAACACCTCTGCTAGGGCCTGCCAAATGCTATGGGATACCATGGCCATTGCCTGTCAGACTGAGCTGGGCGCACTGACTATAAATGATGCTGTCTCCAGGGCTTGCCCAGAGTTATGGGACACCACACCTGTGGCTAGCACCCCTTAAAGGTACAGTCTCTGCACAGCCCATTGGAATGCAAGGGACAATAGTTCCATGGCCCTTTGGTAAGAAAGGGACTCTGTTGTTACAGCCTGATCAAAGCCCGAAACACACTATTCCTCTGGCCTGCCAACAGAAATGGCAAACCATATTTAGGGCCTGATGCAAAGCACTGGACACTGGCACTGCAGCCCTCCTACTCACTCCTATTTGTTGGGCTCTATAATAGAATAGAGAACACTATATCCAGGGCCTCCTGCTCATATAGATGATACGGCACCTGGGGCTGTTATGTAATCATGGGACACCATCATATGGGGCTTGACACATTGTGTGACACCACTTTAGCGGCGTGCCTTGGGAACTGCAGGAGGCGGGGCCTACTCTGCTACTTCTAGCCCCTTGGCCGCAATTCCATGGCTACCCTGCTGCTTTGGCTGCCATGCTGCTAACAGTCCTTCGGCAGCAGCGGCTATCCCTGGTTCTCTGGCCGCATTGCTGTGGCATACCTTTCTTTTGCCATGATACCGTGGCTGTACTTGTCATAGTGGAGGCCACCACTGCTGCCCGGCCATGATTGGTTACAGCCATCACAGCCGCAAACTTGACGACTGGCATAAGGTATCAACTTGCGGCACCCATTGTATTGGAAGATGCGGACGACACCTCCACCCAGACATGTGCTATTCCCATTCATGCCGATGTGTTCCCTGTGTGATTTCTGCCTCATTGTTAACCTGGCCGGGTGTTGCAGCCGCAGCTCAGACTTTGGCCGGCAACATTATATCACATGTGTCGCTTTGGCCGATATTTGATTAACCAATTATTGTTGTGATGAACATATATGTAGGTATTCATACAATGTTTACCTACCACCCAAAGACTCCTCCCATTTCTGCCGCAATGCATTTGGTGCACGGGTTAGCATCTCAATGTCCTCCATCCTTTTTGCACAATGCTGCATCACCTCTATATGATATTTGAGGGCATTGTCCGAGCTCCACAACATATTGTCGCAGAAGTACCGTGCATTTGACAAGGCCTCGTCGGAGGTATACCCAACGGTGAGTAGAATGGTGACCTTTCTATCAGCAACCTTGGAAAAGCTTTAGTATCTAACACAACACGAATAAGGGAGCATACCAGGTCCGGCGGAAAGAATGCCTCTGCCTCCGATACCATGTCCTGCAGCGGCCGCGTGCTGTACCCTGCCGTACATGGGCCATGGCCATTTACCCACCACGAGTTTGCCACTTGAAGCGTACTTGGAACCTGGACTTTGGTGGCCTTCGCATGATAGACGTTCAACGGTCGCATTGCCGCATACAGTCTTGCCGGCGGCAGATCTTCTAGTATGACCATTCTGTGCACCCTGCTCGCCATCATTGGCAATATCATCTTCGCACCCATAGCCTGGCATGCGGCAAGCACACGTTCTAAATTTGCCTGGGGGCTCATGAGTGTGTTAATCAAATGTAATCATTCTCCACTTACCACTTCCGTTTGTACGTTTGCATACCATTCAGCTGTGGCCAGCATCCCCTCAGGCAGTTGTTGAACTGCGTGCACCATCCGTCGAAAGCGGACTCCAATGTATTGCAATACCATGGACAGTTCGCAGGTTTCACGCAGTTCGGATGTGGTATTCATGATTGATGGTGTGATGGCCGATTCGCCCTAAGCCTTATAACATTCAGGCAATCAATGTTCTCACGGTCCACATGTCACCTGATGCATAATTACCACATTGTGCAACCGGGCATGTGTTGTTTCGCACTGGCCAATCGCCGATCAGCCTTGTTTAGTGGATCTAGCCGAGAATGGAATGTGTTGCATTGCTGTTTGCAAACAGATGTCCGCAGGATGCCGCACATCCCCCACTAAAATTTTTACTCCCCACATTGTCAAAAGTTGTCCTGTATCCAATGGCCGGTGCAAATGCCGTGCCATCCAACTATACTTTGTCTGACATCATGGCATCATATATGCGGCACCGCTTCCTGAATGAAGCATTCCCAGACTTAAATTCCCCCACCCCGGAAACACTTCTGTCCCTGCTGGTGGACGCAACTGTAGCCATGAACCAAATTGTATCCACCATCACACAGGCATACCATAATCGGAGTGAGCCAATTCTTTTATAGTTCTATTATCCCTTGCTTGATATCCGCTGAAGTTTCGTGCAGCATTGACTTGATTAGGTTGTCTGAAAGCCTCGGACCAATGCAATCCGGCACAAATGAGCAACAGGAGATTAGGGTCCTCCGTAGACATCCTTCCTCTTTGACTGGGACCCTTTCCCGGCCCACCATTATTCTGGGAGAAGGTGACACAATTGCATTGTGGTATCTTCCCGGAGCTCTAGCTCCCTGCATCCAAGTACGGTATCATTCCACTCTCATTGTCCACTGTTGAGGCCTTTGTTTCTAGGAGCACATCGCGGCATCCATTGATTCACTTGCAGATCCACTGGAAGAGAGTATTACTAATCAATCATGGCGTACAACACACCAGTATTTCAAGGATGACGTGGATATTTTTGGGTGCTTGGAATTCTCTCCGGCACGGCACATGCTCAGCCATTCTGTGAGTACCTTCCTTCTTTTGATGATGCACTTGTTTGATCTTCTGCTAGACCCCCAATGACATTCCGGGGGTGTCCAAGGCTTTGGCCGGTCCTACGGGCTATCAATGGAGCAAGGATATATGTCTTCCGTCGGCAATACTTTCAGGTGTTCTTTCTATTATCCATCCGCCTCTATACCATGCTGGCCACCTTGCCATGCAACACTTGACTGACTGGGCGACCGGCCATGATCCCGGAATGCTGGCGGCACTTGAAAATTGGTCCACTGTCTTCACCAATATCTCGCTAATTGTCAATCGAAGTACCCCCCTCCACAGGGACCCACACTCTCGAGCAGATTGGTATGACATGCTAGTCAGTGTCGGTAATTATGATGATTGTGCACTGCACATTCCCAGTCTTGGGATTCAGGTATTGTACAATCCCGGCACTGTCGTTGCATTTTCCGGCCGGCTCTTTCGGCACGGCGTCAACAAGGTTGACGGAGCGAGGTGCTGTTTGGCGTATT
>JAYMGJ010000573.1:0-71337 GCA_037178675.1 Scleroderma bovista
GTCACACGTACACCTTCGATAACAACGACCTACAGCATCGAACTGGATACATCCGCGCCAACGTTCATGCCCTCGATCGGACGACGACGTGACACAAACGGCCAGTGCCACAGCGACACGACGACGACGACAGCGCATCAACACGTCCTCGTCAGCACAATGCAGACGAAGATGACACGACGCAATGGCCATTGCCATGCTCCATGGAGACACGACAACGCCACGTCTGCAGCGCCTCGACGGTGACAGCGTGTCTTTGCTAGCACGACGAAGACGACGGCGACGAGACACCAATGGCCAATGCCACGGCGTCACGACGACGACGACAGCGCATCAACGCGCTCACGCCAGTACAACGCAGACGAAGACGACGTGACGCAGCTGGCCAATGCCACAGCGTCACGACGACGACGGCTGGCGAGGCAGAGGGACGACGATGACGGCGACAATGGCGACGGCTGGCAGGGCCGGCGACGATGACGCCGTGGCGCAGAATACGATGGCCACGACCTACCAGACGACAACCACGATGCCTTAGATTGTACACGTCATTTAGATAATTTGTAAATATATCTACACCGGGGTGTACCTGTGCAACCCGCACACGGGTACACCTTGGGTAATTTTATGACCTACCCGTCAACTGACCCAGACCTGTTGCGTGGGTACGGGTACGGGTTGCACTCCCAATACCCACGGGTGACCCGTGCTCTTCCCTAAAGTCTTAGTCTTAGTCTGATTCACAATCCACCCCTGCTATTGGAACGCAATGCCCATACATACTACTAGGCTAGTATGGGCATTGCGTTCCTTGAAGGCACTAGATGTGACCATTGCAATCTCGCTTGCAATTACCTGCTGGCAGTTGGGAGGCACTTTCATGTGACATAAGTAAGCAAATACCTCGCCATATCCATGAGGTCAGACAGTCATATACTCTTTTTCTCGTTGGTTCTTTCGTTTCCTCCTCCCTTCAACACAACCCATGCCCCCCATAAGGCGTAAATATGTACAATCATCGGTGTCTATGGACAAGTTTGCCTGCAAATACTGCCAGCAACTTTTCACCTCTCGAGGCACCAAGTCCCATGAAGTGAACTGCGCCCATAGGCCAGAGAGACCAAGGAGGATGAAAGAGTTCGCCGATGCCGCAGAGGAGGCCATAGGGGCACAGATGAAAGGTGCAATTCCAGTAATATCTATTCAAACACTTGTTATTAAACAATATTTGTACAATCTATATTATTAAGAGTGCCGCAAAGAAAGTCGGCGCCTATGCAACACACGCAACCACGATGCTTCTAGTAGTATCATGCAAATGCAGCAACTAGCTGCGGAACCCTATGATGCACCCTTTCATCCTGATCTGGAGACATTTGCAGAGGTCTCAGTGGACCTTGGAGCTGATGCTGCAGTGAGCGGCTTTGATTTCTACCAGCGTAAGTATCTAGTTAGGGATGCACCCCTTCATCTTGATCTGAAGACATTTGCAGAGGTCCCAGTGTCAGACCTTGGAGCTGATGCTGCAGTGAGCAGCTTTGATTTCTGCCAAGGTAAGTATCTAGTTTGAGATGTTTTTTCACACATATTAATGTTCGTGTAGGCTCCACTTCTGATACTGGCGTGGCCAGTATTCCTGGCGCTATCCCTGACACCCTGTTGGATGAGAGCGCATCGTGCATCGAGTCAGCTCCTGGTCCTTCCTCTACCAACATCCAGCCCGACTCCTTCAAAACCGAATTCCATCCCAAAAGTGGCCATCCCACAACTGTTGACTCGTTCTCAAAGTTTGATCGCTCTCAGCATAATGTGCCCCGGTCCCTTATTGACGACAATTCGGAACCTTGGCACCCCTTCCAAACGCTTGCAGACTTCGAGTTCTCTGAAATCGCGCACAAATCGGCCCTCAATAAGGACCACACAAACAGACTCCTCGCCCTCATACAAAAGCTTTGCAAGGGTGAGGCTAAGTTAACTCTCCAGTCTCACCATGATGTCACGGAAGCCTGGAATCGTGCAGCCAAATTGATGACCCTGGTAAGTGGAATTTGATTTGATTTCGGGGCTCGCGCGAACTGGAAAAACAAGCTCTCATGTTAAACAGTTCGAGAAGCAGGTTGACATTAGGGTAGAGCATGGGTTACGGGTCTACGGGTATGATGGGTTGCACATGTCTAATAGTGTGCATCATGTTAGTAACAGAGGCACACCTGCCAGGCATAGCCATTCATCACCCCCTCTCTTCTCTCTGCAGCGCAATTTTGATATTTTCCACTAGCCTTGTTCACCTGGGTTTGTATGTCGCTTCAGATGGCACCGATGGGGCACTGCAAAGTAGTTGGCTTGTGCGAGGGTATCGTAGAAATGAGTTCACACTTTCCTTGGTTGCCCTGCATGAATTGGAAGCTTTGGGGTTGTCGAAGAGCCATGAAGCAGCTGTCTGAATGCATCCTATCATCGTACACATGGTTATTGGTCATTGTCCAAACCATGTAAGCTTATGACCAACCACACTGTCGCAGATGGCAGACACCTTAAGTGTTTAACACATATGACACACGCCACAGACACTTTGTCATTCTAACATCATCTACCGATTACCAGTCATTGCACAACTAAGGTCTATTTTTTGCTCCTCAAGAACCTTGGCCAGGCAAGCATAAGTAGGTACAAAATGAAATGAACTAAGATTACGGCCAACTACGTGGCGAACAATGGCAAGGCCAGTCATGTGCTTGATTGAACTTCTTTGCTGCATGTAACTTTACCTCCGAACCCCCTTCTAGATTCTCTTCAATTCAAATCCTATGGCCGACGAGCAGACTAATACCATGCCACCTCCAGCTACTCTCTCGTCCATTGCACCAGACACCGTCCCTCGTTCGCGCCACACAGGCACGCCCTCTTATGGTACAGAGGATCTGCTCCGCGGCAGAGTAGCAGTACTCAAAGACCTCGGCCCAATCCCTGCTGTGCCACTCAAATACTTCAACTCGGCTGTCCTGCCTCCGCTGCGCAATGACATCGACGTCCAGAACATCGAGCGTGTGCTGCAAGCATCCGGGCAGATAACATTAGGGCAGTGGCCCGAATATCAGTCGAACCCCCAAAGTGGAACCGCGAACGAGGAAGACTACTACAAACACCTTTGCAGCATCTTTAAAGCAGTTTCGAAGCAGGCCCAGAAGGGCTCTGGGACAAGCTCAACAGTTGATTTCATCCAGAAGCCTAATTCAGTGCCCATGTCTGAGCGGGTGAACACCTCCAGGCCAGATGGTTACATGCTATTGGAAAAGAAAAAGAGTGTCCGATCTGGAACTGACCTCCAAGATTCTTGGGACGATATCGCAGGTTCGTTTGAATTCAAGAAGTATGATAAAGACAAGGACAAACAGGATGTAAGTTGGATGCCACTTCTAGGCGCACAATGTGACTGATATGGGGAAAGAATGAGCGGAGGTTAATCTGGAGCCTTCATCACATTATGCGCAGTGACCCTTGCAGACATTCTACGCTTGGCATAACGATCGAGGGCGCAAATATGAGGTTGTGGTTCACTTGTCGGTCGGTGACAATGGTGTCTGAGCCCTTCGACTTTATAAAGGTCAGTTTACCGCTGTTGTTATCGATCACAGACATACTCGGCGTGCATGAGCAGGATACCTCTCAGCTCATTCACTTTTTTTGCTCGGTGGCATTTGCTGACGATCACGAACTCGGTTGGGATCCGTCTATCCGGCGGATCCTTGTTGCCAACCATGCTCAGTACGAGATCACTCTGAATTCTGGTAAGGGACCGTCTGTATATGTAACTACCGACACCCTTGCGGATTTTGGAGCAGAAGCCATGAAGGGCAGAGGCACTTGAGTCTTCAAAGTATATTGTAAAGGTCCAGACAAGACGCCAGTAGTCATCAAGGACACGTGGAGAGCCTGGGATTGCGACAGGGAAGATGTCATTCTTAGAGAAATCTTTGCTGACATGATGAGGCTGCGGCGAAAGATGCTCAGAAGTTCTCACTGTTCTTGATGCCGGCGACCTAATGATCGAGGGGAAGGTAGATGATACCCTCTGTCTCTTGCATGGCGAAAATCCCCCATCCGACTGCAGAATTTATGAGATATCTCCCGAAGAACCTCCAGGTGCAGATAAACTTTCAAAAGAGACTACGCCGACTCACATCACGGTGCCCGCAGTTGCCGACTTCAAAGTCACCCCTTCAAAGTCACCCATAGGGTCCATATTCGCATCGTGTTCAAAGAAGTCTGCGAGACATTATATGCGGTTCGCGATCTCCGTGGTGTCATGCAAATGTTACTGGATGTGCTCAAAGGTGCGAACACGAGGTCGTCACGACGCATTGTCCATCTAACCGGTTTATGGTACTTCAGTTATTGCACAAGAGTGGTTGGGTTCACCGGGACATTAGTCCCAGCAATCTCATGCGGATAGGGGGATCTGTGAAGCTTGCTGACCTACTAGAGTATGCGAAATGACTAGGTTCTGATAAGACCCATGATTTTCGTACAGTAAGTTTTACTACTTGATAGCAGTGCTAGTAGTAACACCTTTACAGGGTACTCACCACTTCATGGCCTGCGAAGTGGAATCACACGAGTACCTCTTACATTTTAAGAAAAGGAATGGTCGCAATCCAAAACTTATTTTGCAAAACTTTCCTAGTGAACGTCCGCAACCTCCATTCGCATTTAACCCTGTTCACGACCTCAAGTCATTGTGGTGGATCTGGGTCTGGGTCATGTTTTTCTATGTCGCTGAGGAAAATATGATGCTTTCCCCCGAACAAGCTAAAGCTTTTCGATTGCTGTTCCCCGATTACATATCCGCGGCGCGGGTGCGGCACCTCCTTTGCTGAAAGTGAACGTTCCCACGGCTTTCTGGGACGTAACCCGCTGCACTGAAATAATGCGTGCGCAGTTGGCAGAAACGTACCTCAACGTGGAGATATCACTGCCCCCTGATTACGAATGTTTCCTTCCAGATCTCACAGTTTTTTTTTCCGAAACACTCCAGCTTGTTGTCGATTGCGCTGGAGACACCAAACTCTTTATATTCCCCCACAACACCACAAACGCAAGGAGCCTGAACGGGAAGAAGACCAACACTGTGCCGCTTCGAACAATGGCGATGATTGAATGGTTTTTCTTCGTGCGCGAGCAGGTCGCTCGGTTGAGACAGGGGCGTCCGAGAGAGGTCGGCGTGCGGAAAAGACGAGAGTCTGACGGTAGCAGGTGGTACTCCAAAAAGTGTGGAATCGGGCTCAGCTGCCTCAGCGACCCCCTTCGACATCATCCCTTGCCATTTGTGGACTAGCATGAGGAAGTGCCGATGCCAATCCTGTGCCAGCAAGCATTTCCGTCTGCTTCGACTTGTCATCCGTGCGCGCGAAGCCCTTTGGTCCCACGCCTGCTTGCAATGCATTGGAAATCTTCTCGAGATCGGCAAATATCTCTCGCTGATTGTTGCCCTCGGTCATCGACCTGGCATCAAGCCAGACGTCCTTCAAGACCACCATATGCAAACCCTCAAGTGGCTGGAGCTTGTCGAATGATGCAACTTCGATAATTTCCCATACTCGAGTCGCACGTGTTGTACATAGGCTCTGATGGTCGAAGATCGCTTTCTGCGTCTTGTAGTAATGAATGTCGACCTCATAGACAAAATAAACCCTGTCCGCCTCGAGGTCCAAGCGATGTTGGATGGTCGGATCGCAGCCAATTTCCTCTTCAGTGGCGAACATCAAACACCCGAATGTACGTCCAGCACTGAGCAGTCCTAGACGGTTGATCAGCGTCTATTTCAGATGGACCAAACGGGTGATTTCCTCACCTCCATACACTTAATTAAATTCCAGGGACTTGGCCAAGTGCAACCACGAGAAGTACCAGATGGCCATCATATTGTCCTCAATGGTGATCTGGGAAGTCATGAGATGGGAAGCAAGGTGGCCGTTGGAGAAACATATGCCATATATGCTTGTGACGGAGATCAGTCGTGCCCAATTGTTTACGATTCTGATGTGCGTAAGTGGAGTGAACCCACCAGAAGAGCAGATCATATTGTGCGCACCTCTCGAACTTCCTTTCGAGCTGTCTTATATTCCGAAGGAATGGCGAGATCTGCCACAGGTATGGTGGGCGACTGCACTGAGGCTCGGCTGACGCCGACCCTTCATCCTCGTTGGCATGGTGCTCTGCTGTTGTGCAACACTCCTCCTTGGCTATATTTGACCCATCGCGTGATACTCACAGCGAGAGCGACTACACCCATTCAAATGACATGAATTGACATTGATATCCATGGACTTATGAACACAAAATAACTATGTATGGGTACTATAGCAGAGTGTCCAGTGATGCAGAGAGGGATCTAACGGGTTCATGCAATGATACAGTCGATAATGTGATGAACTGAGACCAGCCTCAAGGAGGGGAGGAGATTACCAGTCTATTTCTGAGGGGAAAAACTTTGCAATGAGGCCCTCATAATAGGGGCGCAGTTTTTCGACGTCGCAAGGTTCATTGCTCTTCGAGTAGAGGTCGTAGGGGTTGAATGCGTGCACTGCTTCCAGTGCGATCATGTCCTTGGCATTCGTCAGATGCATGTAAGCTTTCTCACGGTGCCATCTAGGAAAGGATAGGGACCAATGCACACCAAGAGGCACAATGGCTACTTACGGGTAGAAGCTGTGGTACCGGATCATTGCTTGAGCTTCATATGGGAGGGTGCTTTGATCCTTGATAACGTGGTACATGTACTATGAGCAGGTCAGTAAGCAGTGTACTTATTGAAGTGGTGTCGCACCTCATCGTGGCCCCAAGACATCATCACGTTTTCCAATCCACAGTTAGGCTCATATATACCATATTTGGTGGAGTACACAGTGTTATGGCAGTCTGGGTTTCCTTCGAAGGACTCCGGATAGATATTTTTATCTGAGAACGCACAGCCGACCACAAAGGTGTCCTTCAGGAACCAGTGAGCATCCCAGTCAAGGATTCAGGATTTGAACAAACTTACACCGACGACGTCCCACTGGCCCTCACTCCCAAAGAAGAGCAGGAGTTTACCGAGATCATGGATTAGTCCGACCACTTGCATCCATTCTGGTTTGCTATCACGTCTGATGGCTTCTGCTGTTTGCAGAAGATGTTCAATCTGGGACAGTTCTGTCTGGAGCGGCATTGCCAGTCGACATCAATGATCAACACCAAGAAGCGGATCTGCGTACGTCCGGATCTGATTCATCAACGAGAGTGTTCAGCATCTCCATAGCCTGCCATATACCCATACGAGCACGCTTGCGACTCTTGAAGTTGACACGGGCTTTAATGTTGTAAGCAACAGTCTGCTTTTCTGTGGAACGTGATCGAACGAGTGTATCAGTGGCAGACTAGAGGTGCACATACCGTGTTGTTCCTTGTAGAAGGACTTGACACGTTCACAGGCGTCGTCGTACTGTCGGAAGCTAGTTTTATCTTTAGTGGCATTGACTTCTGCCTTGGCATGCCAGAGTTTCCCTTTCAGGACGTTTACTGGGTGGGAGCCTATCATCAGAGGTCATGACAGCGAAGATCCGGAGGCATACCTTCGTCAACGGCATCCGAGATAGTGTCAAGCACAGGACCATCGTTTGTCAAGCCAGGCATATCCGTGGAATGTAAGGAGAGGCTTGGAGGAGGGGGGCAGGGTGAGGGACGCCAGAGTCAACTGGCATGGCCATCTTATATATGGAGCAGGCATGCCAAGGGTTCACCAAATCCCCAGGGAAAGTCTACTACACGCCGCTTGCTGAGTTTTTGAATACTTAGGAAGCACTCTGATCAGATGCCGGGACAAGGTTTACGACAAAGCTTAACCAAACGGGGACTATGTGTGCACTTTTGACACTTGGGTGACACCACTTTGTTTACAGTTGACTCCCTTATAACCGATAGCCCTCTGTAAAGGTATCGGTTTTATAGGGTACCAGATGCACTGAAAACTGACTTGGGAAATCCAAAATTGTGTTGGTTTTCAGGGAGTATCAGTTATACATATAGGGTATCGGTTATAAGGGAGTCGAGTGTATTCTGCAAGCCTTATTATGTAAGCATAGTGGAAAGCAGTATCGAGAGGAAACGGGTGTGGTTGACAATGACATATGAGATCTACAGTCCCACTCACTGGAAGCAGCCCGACACATACACACTATTTTCAGACGCAGTCGAGGAGTCTGGTGCAAGTGCCATCATCGATGACTTCTCGTGTTTTATGGACTAACGGGACAAGGAGTGGGTCAATAGGAACAACGAGGAGGCCCGTGGAGAAGGCACCAGTGCACCTTGTGCACTTTCAAGTCATCCGGAACGACAACTCGCTCCAGTTTGTCACAACACAGTGCCAAGGCGAAAGGCAAGGAACCAGACTGTGCACAGCCTATTACCATCTTGGAAGACGAGTTTGAACAATGAGCATTTTTGAGAAGGTCACCCATGACAAGACCCCGTTCCTCCATATCGTACGTATTCTGTTGCCCACCGCATGTAAATGGTGACTGATCGCCTGTTAGTAGAGCGTGAAGTCTTACATGCCTTTCCCTTCTTTCTCAGACTACCAAGATGTCTTTTCGTCACTGTCGCCAGCATCCATGTTTGCTGCTTTTGCAGTACCAGCTACTGCGCTTGGCGGGAATGCAGGACTGAGCAGGGTGGCCATAAAATCATCCCAACACTAAATGTCAGTTCACCAGCTCAAACACTCGGACGACCCTTCTTATAATCACTTTTATAGTTCGACGAGACAGACCCCAACAGCAAGTCATACATATGCTTCCGTCGCCGAGAGATCGAGTCCGTCCAGAAGACTCACATCTCTCAGGCTACTTCTTCCGACAAACCATTCCGTTTGGAAGTGGAGCTTGCACAGACCCATGGCCTGGCCAAATCATTACTCGAGCGGGAAGACCTGAAAAAGGACAATGCACACAAAGAGATGAGAAAAGGCTAAGCAGCCCAATCGGCCAGCTGAGGACACAGATCTTCTTCAACAGCTTCAGGGAGCGAGGCACCCTGGCACTCTGGTCGTTCGTCGTCGCAGCACAGTGCGTCTATTCTGCCATTCCATGCATGTCCCTTCTTATCACCTTTCCACTAGGTACATGATGGGATCTAGCATGGTGATGTCTCCTAGTCTGTACCAACTAGAGCAACGCTGTACTAACGTGACTGACTCTTCCTCTGGCAGGTCCTTGCGACATTGCGGGACGGCGCACTTCCCTTCTCGGGCATCCTTTACCGCATGAACAGCTACACCAGAACACCAGTCAACACCGTCTGGTTCTCTGTCGTGATGGCAGCTCTTTTTGGCGCACTCACGTTTGTGGGTGCCCAGGCGACGAACGCTGTGTTTGCGGTAGCGATCGCAGCTCTCTACGTTGCATATGCGATACCTATCGTGGCACGTTTCGTGTTTGAGAATGACTTCAAGCCTGGGCCATTCAACCTAGGTGTCTTTGTAGGTCCCCTCCCCCTTTTCTCACTCGCTCTTGGTGTTGGCGCTGACACCATATCCGTAGAGTTTACCCATTGGCTTCGTTGCAGTGGCGTTCATGGCGTTCATGACCATCATTTTCATGTTCCCCACATCCCCTGGGGAAAATGTTACTTCTATGAACTACACCATAGTTGTCCTGGGCGGCATGCTCCTGCTCTCACTTGCATGGTACTACTTCCCCATGTATGGGAGCGTGCACTGGTTCACTGGACCGGTGCCGAACATAAATAGAGAACACAAGGAAGCTGGGTCAGATGCAACTTTAGTGGATAGAAAGGCGATAGGGGAGACGAGTGTTGCGGAGGTCGTATAGTGTGGGGGCATTATGACTAGGCTCGACACGAAGCATCTCTGTAGCACTGTAGGCTGGTCTGTCTTTCTATAAATGTGATTTCTCGACAATGCGTTGGTGTTGTATAAAACATAAGATTACCCCTCCCATGTTGACTCAGGGATATCAGAATGTGCCAAGCTTGATCATCATAGTCACAGCTAGGATCAAAGCGAGCAGCCTGACCAGAATGGACGCTCGTGCCACTCAAAAGGATTCCAGTAGCACTCATCATGAACCCAGGACCAGAACATTTCATATCATAGCAGATGGTAATTGAGAAAAGCAATTCCATTGATTGGACATCAAAAGGTTCCTAATCAGATTGTTTCCTACCTCCCAGGTGTGTTATCTTGGTGTTTCCTAGCACAAAGGGGTGTAGCCAAGTCGTTATATCTAATTTAATATCATCATAGCAAGGTACGTTTTCTCACTTGGCGTGTTGTTCGAGGGCAAGACGTTCCGAGACAAGTAACAAGTGTCCTACCAGGCATTTGCTAGACAAACGTGATCAAGGGCGATCTGGCTGGCTTTCTGAAATCAGGAGTGCCGAAACCACTGACTAGAAACCAAATCTGAGGTTGTGCAAACCAACGACTATGTGAACATTTACCAGCGTCCCAACCCTCAGCTGAGTACCACATCCTGGGTTGTTGCCCTCCATAATGTCATTCATGGCTTTGAAACCAGTAGAAATTCAAGAAGCCGAGGCCCGATTTCCCGGCGCTGATCCGCGCATCATTGAGCATTGAATCAATCGCTGCGATGGCAGGAGCGGATGTGGAAGTTGGACCAACTCCGGTGAGAGAGCGGCCTCCATAAAAGATCATATATCCAATGCTTTGAGCAGCGACGTTGGGGATGCCCTGAGGAACGGGTGAGCTTGAGGGCCATCCACAAATTTAGTGAGCTTACACGTCCACCACCGTTGTGAAATGAGTGTTTTGTTCCATCATTATTCAGAAAAGTACGAACCAATTAAACTGGTCCTTGTGCGTATTGTTACCTAGCGACTCCAAATACTTTGGGACTGCACCGCACCGATACAAAGGGCGGTCGAACTGTTCGCAAGTAAACCCCTAGACTGACAAAGAACACTGTACGGAAATCCACATAGTTACTGAATCTTCCTCCCAAAAAGGCGGATGCCACTTCCGGTATATGCTTGGTACCACTAACCGCTGTGAGGCTGCCAGAGGCATCATCAGTTTACACCCAAGTGGTATAGCATAAACCCACTATGGACAGGAATCAGGGAAAGATGGTATGAACCTTGTTTTATTATGACCATCATTAATAAAGTATATTGGAGTCGCCGGATCGGAGGCATCATTACCAACCCCCAAACCACCTGAGGCAAACACAATAGAAACACCGCGAGCGGCGAGAGCACCAAGTCCTGCGCACACGCGACGTGGATATGGTTCAGGGACTGGCAGGACGAGTAACATCATCTGCCCGTGTGACAATGCAAAACCAATGCACACCTATCTCTTCAGGTTCACCCTAACCAGTGGAGGTGGTCTGAGGGAGAATATCCACAGACAACATGTAGTCCAACGACTGTCATCTGAGTCAAGAAGCTGATCAAACTCAGTGTATGGAAATGCAGACGAGGGACAACTGTAACCACTGCATCGTGACCGTAAAAACGAGTGTTCCACACTCAAGCACACTGGCTGTCAGTCCTCGTGAGCCTCGGGTTGATCAAAAAAGATTCGTAACAATAGCAGGGTAGAGTAGCTGATAGGGAAGACAGAAGACCACCAGGTGATTTTGATTTAAACAGATTGCGCGGAGGTGCACAAAACAAAGTTACATCTCCATCGGGCTTTGGACACCGCGAGGAACTGGTGAGCGAGCAATGAGTAGCGGTAAAAATGCTCAGGCCCGAGACCAGATGATTGAACATGTCCATGATGATCCGATCTCAACCCTGACGACGCTCTGGAGGGGCACGACGATAGCAGGATATGACCCACTTTGTGAGTCGCATAAAATGGTATGATGCGAGGGCAGCAAGCGCGGGGGTGTATGGGCCCAGTGCTGGTCCAATGTAGAGCGAAACAGGCTAGGAGAACGCAAGTGAGCATGAGGAACAAAGGCGGAATCTGAGGGGCACATAAATTCCAATGAATGGGGCGAAGGGCGATTTGCTCAGGACGTGGGTCCACAACCAGCACCACCACATGCAAGATGCGAGAAGTCGCAACAGGAATGAGACAGACAAGGAAGAGTGCGGGCGGCAGACCGTGGATGGGCCTTGCATATGGTTGTGGTGAACGAGGATGGTAAGTCCTGGAATCTACGTTGTTCGGACAGGGTCATGTCCTCTGAGATAACCCAAAATTCATGGAAAGACACGAGAAAGAGCTCTTGGAACCGGTTGATTGCACGCGCTTGAGGGTCCGAGGAGTCGGGGTGAGCAGAGTCGCCGAGGGACGTGAAATATTCGCACATCAAGCTAGCAGTTGGCACACTTAGGAGACAGCCGTAAAAGAGACATTCATGCTCACTTCAAAAACCCTCCATCATCCCGAATCTGGGCAGTTTATCTCCATTGATTTTAAGGATAGCTAAACATGTATTGTTATTCCGACGTCATCACATTTGATATGGGCGCTGACCAAGCCTGGCGGATATTTCAACATACAGTATCGCAGTCAGCAAGTTCGACAAGGCATGAAACGTACCCAACCTGGAAGAGAACCCTGGGTCCCATACAGAAGAAGCAATCCACTATGCGAAAGGCAAACACCATGGGAATGCTATTTATAAAGCTTGAAGACCCAAACGACATCAGTAGACGGGCTTCAATTGGGACTGCAGAGTGACCTACAGACCTGGGAACCATGGTAAAGATGCGACTGACAGCTGGACATCAACCCTTTGAAAGTGTTCATGCGGGATTGGCAAACAGCGAGCAACCAAAGACTTGAACACACTCTGGTCTAGGAGTGTTCCATGCATCGTGGGACTGCGGGTGGCATTCGGCGTTTCCAAAGTAGGGTCCTCACCATTTCGTACCTGTAATAGCCTGGAAGCAGGCGATCGCAGAGGACTTCGAGGAGCCAGAAAGTCTGCTCCTCTGGCATGTAGCTGCATGATCACTCAGAAACCTGAAGTAAAACACAGTGCACAAGACATACATCAGAATGGCAGCCGAAAGAATGTTCATCGCCTGTGATGGGTTGGAATAATCAAGAAGGCATCAAACCATAGGGATATCCTAACCTGGCAGTACCCAACTTCTGGATTCTTATGAGAATAGGCCTGGAGAACGCGTCGATCCCTTCCTCGGACTGGTAGCCGGCATACTACTCTGACAGGCTTCGATGAAGGTCTTTCTCAGTGTCTTCAAAGCTCGTGCTGTTCTTTCTCTTGATTTTCTCGGCGATGTCAACGCACGGCCCGGGATTCGCGTAGTGAAGATACATGGAACCAGAAAGTATCTCCCATATCTCGCCACAAAGTCAATTTGGTAGTCCAACCTGAACTAGGCGGATGCAATGTGGGTATCTCAGTAGTGTAAGGTCTCGACCGTGGGCTGATTGCCACAGACTTGTCAGGATGCGATGATTGAGTAAGAAGGTGTAGATGCACCCACTCCTTAGATATGTTGCCCAAAGTTTCATCTTTGACGCCTCAGCATGTCTTTACGAAGCCCTTTATGACTTTCATCTGTCCACATGGTAATTCGGCCTTGAGCGTTTCCCTTAGAAGACTACAGAATGTGTCTGCTGTTGGTTGCAGGGACGTTAGCTTTACGATCTAGTTTCAACAAAGCGCACATATTGAATGTTGCGCATCGTTTAGCATTTGCAAGTTCATAGAGGTGCGCAGAGACTCACGGTCTTCATCGTATGCCATGTGACAAGACTCAGCGCATATACACCAGCATGGGCATTAAGCTGTTCGACGCGTCGGACAGTCGACGGAGGTATGGTAAATCTAACCGATTTACGGTCTAGTGAGCTGAACGCGGGAATTAGGTGGAGTTTGCCAGCATAAAGAAAGGTGATCTCTAAGATATCATATTTGGTGATAGGACATCGGAGCACGGAAGCTTGGAAGCTCACATATGCGTCTTCGACTCCTGGTTCCCCCAATGTGAGTACAGCGTTAATCTCCATCTTGTCAAGGTCCCCTGAAGAAGCGGATTTCGCCCCATCCTTTGAGCATCGTATCGACGTTGATTCATGTATCGAGAAAAATGCATGGAAAAGTTGGTCTTTGGTGGGATCTTGGAAGTTGCGGACCTGAGCCAATATAGTGGACATGTTGTAGTCGACCGACCAGAGCCACTGTACTGGAATGCGTTTCTACAGAATCCTATTTGTCGATTTGAAGTTTATATCCACGAGAGAGTGAACGTGAAACACAGTTGAGTGGTGAAGAATAAGTCAGTGACACGGTCGACTCACAGCAAGTATGGGCCGTATGTTATCTTAGTGTCGGCAAGGCATCTCATGGATCGCTGTCGTCATCGTGGGTGCAAGCGATGTTGATGGCAGTGGAACCCACGTACACGCGTCGAGCATGCACCCTAGCACCCCTCCCCGGCCTGCCTGGAGCCATGCGACAGAAGCGAGGGGACGGAGGCCGCACCGAGGAATTGAAGGCGGCGGTAGTGGAGGCAGACGAAGGAGTATGGTGGCAGCCGTCATGAACGTTTTGGCTGCACTTAGGGAGCCAAGTTGGGGGATCGTGGTAATCGGCATCATAGTCGTTGTGCCACTGGTTGCAGTGGTGATGTTGGCCATTGTCAACGTCAATGAGTTAGCGGAATGGTGCAATTGTCATCATCGTCGTGCTGGCTGGTGATGGTGCAGTCGTCATCATAGTGCTAGAAAGTGCTAGCTGCACAGTGCTGATGGTAGTGGCCGCTGTCGCTGTCGTCATGCTGGCTGCACAGATGAGGAGTGGTGGCGGTGATCGTCATCTTTGCTGGCTAGATGGTGGTGGCCTTTGGTCATTCGTGTCGCCAGGCTGACTATGTCAATGCACCTTTAGGCGGGCTCGGCTCCAATGCACTCGGTATGCACAACGCGCACACGTGTACAACGTATTCAGTGAGATGCCATGATGGTCAAGAGAGTAGAGGAGCGTCCATGACCAGGTGAGGCGCACAAGCGCAAGGTGTGGCCAGATCTAAAAAAGCTGTGTGGCCACGGGCTGTCCCGGGAGTGGATGATCTTGCCGACTGGCCAGCAGCTGCACGAAGCTCAGCCAGCGAGCCGAGGCTCGCGTTACGTGAGGACGAGCGGGGTGTACCTGGCGACTCCGTTCTAGTCCCTGGAGTCCATATCTTGATCATTAAATCGGGGTCTTCCTGTTCTGCTTCGTCATGCGGATGAGTCACATCAGACGGCTGGAGCATCTTGAGGATCTGCCTGTACATGGCCTGTACTAGTCCACAGAACTTGCACTCCTTGGTGTATATCCGGAGCCAGACCTCTGCAAATGACCTGGGCATGGAGAGGGAAATGACACTGTAGTCTGCTTTACGACCCACTGCGAGTGACCTGAATGCATGGATAGGAAATACCCATTTGAAAGAGTTTACCATCTGGTTGTTGCTTTGAATAGAATGTGACTTCGTCCAGAGGGTTATTGGGGCCCCTGCCATAGTGTAGGACGGACAGTCCTACCGCGACAAGTAAGATTCAGCAGCAAGCAGCGCATCCATAATCATATACTTGATAGCCTTTGCTATGAAAGCCATCAGCAATCACCAACCCTGACACAGAAATGACATCCTCACTGGTTTTGTGGTTGTATACACACTTGTGCAGAGAGAAGCACATATAGTACAGCTCGTAGATTTGATTGGCATCCTTGATGCCGTAGCATATCTTGTTATCTATGACATGTACAGAGATGAATCTGCAGATGACCATGGTATGAATGAGCTCCCAGCACGATGTGATCTGCGCTCACCTTGAAATGGAAATATTCCCCCTGTCTCCCACTGCGTGGCAGTCCATTTACGCAGTCCCTTAAGATGTAATCAAACCTGCTCAACGTCAAAAACTGGGTGTGGAGCAGACCAGACTTAACTTACTTATCTACATCCAATCCATTACAATTATTGGCCACAGTCTCGAATAAGAACGGCTTCTCCGTCCCAAGACTATGGGCTGGACATCAGATTTTCTGAGGTTATCGTCGCATGTGATACTTATGGACGTGTCTTATCGCCTGCAATGAATGCTTTTGACGATGGCAATCTCCTCTGGTGTAATGTCAAGGAGATATGTGTCCACCACATCGTCAAACATCATCTTGGATGCGTCTTCATGCTTCCACTTTTTACCCAGACTACAATACCTCTGGCTTTCAGACTTGCAGACAAGGGTATATGCTGCTTACAATGCTTTTGGTATGAAAACACCGTCCCAGAGGTGCGACCAGGGGCCGTGGCCAAGATCGTGACAAAGTCCAGCTAGTTCAATGCTCTTGTTCTGAGATACCTAACTGCGGCTGACTATCTCGGAGATGTGTCGCCATGAGTTTTGCCAGGTGGCCAACACCTGTGGGGATATAGGGCTCTTGTCAACACGTGTTACGAGAAGGATGAAGTAAACCGTACCAAGACAATGTTCGAAGTGATTGTGAGATGCGCCTGGGAATACGTAGTACAAAACCCCAAGTTGTTTGATGTATCTCAACCGATGGAAGTATTTTCTTCATGCGCGCCGTCAGACCTAGTGGGGAGAATTCGGATCGAGCACACTCACGCGTGAATGAAGGAGCAGCTCCATGGCAAAAGCAACACTTTTCACCAAATTTTATCGTGCCTTGCAAAGTAAACAGACATACCGTAGTCGTGCACCCAGTCCTTGAATCTTCTTATACTTGAGAGCTGGTTGGGCAGTGGACATGGATGCTCGCTGCCGACCCAATCTGCTTCACGATAAAACAGTCCACGAAAGAAGTACAAATCGCTGTTAATTCAATGAAAGAGAATGGTGGAAGAGTGGGTCGATTTGCTGGGCCACTGCTGGCGGGTATGAGTTGGAGGCAAGCTCACGTGTATCATCATGTAAGATGTCTAATTACAGTACGCCGTCAACGCGGGAAGTCTAGTGACTTACTCGGGAAGTGCCGACTGCGTCGGGAGTCCCAGAACCCTTGTCAACTTGTCAAGCAAGGGAAAGCAAGGTGATTCATCTGTATAGCCTAATAAGCACAGGTATGTCGCAGTCGCCCGAGAAACCTGCAACACCGTACTACTACCATGTCAACTGCAGTGGTGGGGAACGAGTTTTGCTACGCTCGTTCAAACTTTTTCACCTCTAGCTGCATCCAATCTACAACTGAGACCAAGCCAGGGCCACAGTGTTATGTCCCCATATGCGTTAGTTCAACTCCATCCATGATCGCCACAAGTCCCACCCTGTCCATCCCGGGGACTGCATCACCCAAAGTCCGGTCTAATAGCAAGTATGCCGAAGCAATTGCCAGACTACCCAAGGATACTCCCCAAGCAGTTTTAAGATCCAGTGCGTGTACACTACATTTTGTCTTGCTTGAGAACTCACCTCCCCATGCAGAGTCATTCAAGGACATCTTCACATATTTCGTATCACCGGATGTTGATGCGAGCATTGTAGATTTGTCAATCAAGGTGAGGGATGCGTTGTGTGGCAAAAGGTTCGATTATTGATTATTCCAATAGCTATTTCATGGAGTCACTATACAAGAATTTGAAGCAATTTCCCATCTCATTGAGGAATCATCCCTTTTTCCAAGGAGACCGAAGTAAGCGATCCATTATATTCCCAACCAATAGCTGAGAGCGGTGATAGATTAACCCACAACCCTCAGCGAGGTATTGTTACTGTGGAGTGGCCAGGAACGACGCACGAGGTGCCCCTAACTGATCTCAAAGAAGCAATCAGCCCTGCAATGCAGCAGCTCCCCATCGACAGGCACTTGCTTTGTGTGACTCTCGAGTCAAACTTTACATTTAAATCGTCGCAGACAGGGTTCTCCGCGACCCCTGACCTTAGTCTAGTGCTCATGCCCTTGATACGAAGGGGGCAAGGGCATAAGGACTTTCAAGTTCTTGCCCTTGTAGAATGCGCCTTTTCCCAGGACGAAGTAGCCTTGAAGGAGAAACTACGGAAGGAACTTGCTACCCGTCCCGAGACAGTTCTGGTGATCATGATACTTATCAACGAGCATCAAGACTACTGTAGCCCGAAGGAGGGGTCCGCCGCCTGGAACCTGTTCTCCCAGGAAGAGGAGTGTCGAGATATTGATTCTTTCTTCTGTCTTGAACAATCCGACACCAATTCCATTCAATCTAGCTCTAATCTTGGTGAAGAACATTTTCAACTCAAGCCTGTCGTGATTGCTGGTCATGAGTGGTGCCATATGATGTCTGTTGAGTATCGTGTGTGGGTCAAGGATGATGCCACCGAGATAATCAATATTGATAAGGATAAGATGACATGTGGTGTGGGTGACGTATTTCACCATTGGCAACTACCCCTTACACATTTTCTTCATTTAGACCCTATATCCAAAGGTTTCAATGAACTCTGTGGAATTAATGATCAACAAAGGACTATTGAAAGTGAAAAACTCAATCACCGCATTCACCAAGAAACTCTGCCCGGATCTTGATACGCGCGCATTGGAGGAGGCTAAGGTTACACTTTGCATCGATTGGAGCGTCGCTCGACTGGCATTGGCATCTGCGGCAGACTTCACTGCCCATAATCGTTATCAAACTTGGTATTATAGGGTCTTTCGTGGAACCAAACGCGCTCACTCTGATGATGAGGATTACGAGGATGAAGAAGTTTCCGACATCACCAGAACTGCTACTCCTAACCACCCCAATGTCTCTTTTGTTACCACTCACCCAGCTACACGTTCTCAGAAGGCTCGGAGGGTTTATTAAATTGTACAAGAAAGCCTTTGTGACATGTCAGGTAGTTTGTTAATCTGGACATCTCATTTGAGTCCCGTCAGCTTTATCTGTTACACTTTCTCGCTATCACCCATTCACTGTGGGAAGTAAACGCGCTGAAAATCAGTGCCAGTGGCACTGATATGGGCAAAATGCACTGATTTGGTTGGCACTGATTTTCAGTACTAGTACTTAACAATTATGTAATTATAGTTGCCTCAAAAGGCATCCACTTATCAACCGACTGAACTGTCAGCGTTGTTCAAAGCCCTGTTGGGCTCAGGTTGGGCTCAAGACCCCTACATCCCATCTCGACCACGACTGCTGTCCAATGCCGGCTCAATTAATCGCATTTGCCATGTTTACCCATCATTGGAGGACACGACAATGGCCAGCGTCGCTGTTGCCGATGACAACATTACGATTATCAATGGCCTCGCACTATTCACTACTCAAGATCCCTACGTCTAGCATACGTTAGTATGTTCGCTTTCATCTCTGTCTTTGTTATTGATGAGCATATTCCGCTGTCACATGTGTCAAGCCTTAATGTTACTTCTTGCCGCTAGTACATGGTTCCGAGTGTCCTTAATAGCTTTTCAACGGCTGTCTCTGCCTGATGTTACCTCATGTTCGTTACCTGGCTCGTCAAATGAAGGCGCTCCAGCTGGACGATCTGTTCTCAATAGAAGGGGTGAGATTCGTAAGCCTCCTCCGTTGCTCTGTAAGTCTGGCCCATTGTCATTGCAATCTGGCTGGCGCTGACGCACCACAGTTCGCCCAACCACTTTCTGGAGGAAAATGAGACGCTCTGGCGTAACCGGGGCATCATACTCACCTTCATCTTTCCTCGTCCGGCGGTCGTCGTTCGTTGCTGCGGGGCTTTCACAGGACACACCCGGATTCGATCTTTCTGCACTCGGCGTAGAGTCGCGAGTGTCATTCTTGATACTTGGACCCAACTATAGTGTCTAACTCTCGCTCGAACCGCAAATACCCGGCTGCACGACAGTCAATCATCTAATCCCACGTCCAACCTCTATTTATATGCCATTTATCTAGTGCTGATATCTGCCCACTTTTCGTCTCGCTATCACTGCGATTATTATGTGGTTTTGCATTGAGATGGCATGACGGTCAGCTGACTTGCTGGGTATCCTGGGACCGTCTTCGCACCTCTCCCATGATTGTCGCTTCTCTGAAGGGACACCGAATGGGACAATCGGCAGTGGAGAATGAAACCTACCTAAAGCCCTACCATACCCTGGTCCCTCGTATTAAAGTGCATTCTCATCCCGATGCCATATATTGATGTGGTTCTGTTCCGTCGTACGTTCCGTCTCCCACCTCTCGTATACTGGCCTGATTCCCCCGCTTCAAACATATTGTTGTCTCGATTTCCGATTCCATGGAAATGGTCGGAACACAGCTCCACAGCCATGCAGGAGATACTGGCTCGGTCATCGTCGCTAGCTTGTCATCTGCCCAACCCTGTCAAAGCGAAGATAGGAACAGACACTTTTTGCCACCCACTTTATGTTTCTCGGCGTCATCTCTCTCTCACACCAGGCCTCTTGAACTCGTATGTACCATCATCATGTTGATTTTTTTCCCATGCTGGCATGGACAAGAGCAGGGCATTCAGCACGCTGCCTACGCACAGAGAGGTGTTCTGCCTCTCGTTCTCGGTACGCCAAGCACTGTGATCCCTGAAAGTCGACTGCCTCCGTCGCCGTTGACTGTGTTCTCGTCAACGTTTCCCACCACCGACAAGTCATGCTCTGCCTTGGCTCAGCATGCCAACATCGTTATCACCGCCGACAAAATCAGTCGATGCTCACAGACATGCCATTTCCGTTTTTCAACATCACCATCACTACTTCGAGACTATGCTGACATACGCTACTGAGAGGGGGCCTTGACAGGGCATACCCACGCCAACTGTACAGTCATGTCGGTAGACCACCGCTGGAGACCCACGAACCCAGGACCAGGAGTTGCTAGACCTCTCACTGAATGTCAGTATACCACCACTGGACCAATCGGGGCACAGGTCAAGGAGTTGCCGGACCTCTCACTACATCGTTTGTTGCGTCCATGCCTGCCCCTCACGATATCTCTGAGGAAATGGCTCATAAATACGTACATTATCTGAAGATATTTGATGCACACAAGTCGGCTATTGCGAGCGCAAACAAGGAAGAATTAACCGAAGCGTACAATCTAGTCATCGACAAAGGCCTCGCACCATCAGGCACCTTACGGACCGACCTCACCAACAGCGACGTTGACGCCATGCACAGTGTTCTTCTCTCTCCCGCCACTAGCCTGGAGGAGCACGTATCCACTTTACAGTTTCACGGCATGAGCTATAACTAACATGCGTTACCCCAGGCGTCTCCGTGCCACCCTTACTGCCCATGCCCTCATTCTATTCCAATTGGAAGTTATGGACAAGCTTCCTACTCAGACCAAGGATCAAATTCTTGCAAGGACTGTTGAGCTTAGGTCGGCGATTGTTTCTTCTGCTCTTCATTTGAAACTAACATAAAATCTGATACAGGCGTCAGATGAGGGCTCAGTCCCCTCGCTCGCAGAAAACCAGATACCGCCCTCTCATACCCCCTCCCCCTTACCCCAAACTTCAAAGGCCTGCTGGTGTCCATGGCCATACTCGCCTCACTGGTACTGCTGTCCAGGATTTGCTAGCTGCACCGCACACCCTTGTTAACAAAGACTATTATCTTGAAGAAGTAGATATGTACTACCGTATTTCATCTATCGTGGTTTCAGCGAAGGATTGGATGTTCAGTCTCCAATATGAAGACACAAGGTTTGAATTTCAGATTTGAATATGCACGATTCAACTGACCAATTCCTGGCAGTTTTCCAGCTCATGATATTTCCAAGAGTGAGATAGAGTTGCTATTAATGAGTAGCAGCTCTGTGGTTTTATAGATGGATGGCTAGCAACTTGTGGTGAATGTAAGTTAGTTGATAACAATAGCTTGTCATGGTATCACCTTGTATCATATTCATTTCATTGCATTCATTAACTTGGGGAAGTGCCAGCGCATGAACTTTCCTTGGTCAAGCGACAAGTAGTAGATTCCTATGTATGTATGCAATAAACGTACCTGTCAGGTACTGTATACTTGTCCATGGATATACTTTGGCCCCTACCCGTTCATTGACCTGGACCTATTGTGTAGGGTAAAACTATATGCTGTGTGCCATCGTCAGCATCACCATCGTTCACGTGCTAGGGATGACTGTTGTTATGTTGGTGGTTGTCATCGTCGGCAAAGGCAATGGTGGTGGTTGGCATGAGGGTGATGGAAAAGTTGAGTGCACTGCACCTACGTTGGCGTCATATCGCAACTACGGGCATGGTGTTGTCGTCGTCAAGCAGGTGAGAGTGGTGGTGGAGAGGTGGAGTGCACCGCACTTACGTTGGCGTCATCTTGCAGTTGTGCAGGTGTCATTGTGTCAGGAGAGTGAGAGTGGTGGTACTCACCTACCATGCATGTGGACTGTGGTGGGAGACGTGAGAGAGAGGTGATAGAGAGCTAGTAGTCAAAAGGCTGGCTGGCGGCACAGGTGTCTGTTGTCGTCTGTCGCTGTGGCAGCACTGCATGCATGCATGTGGTGGTGGTGGTCGACATGACAAAAAGGTGGAGGTGGGGGTCACAGGCAACCTTGCAGTATTGGTCACTGTACATGTGTGCTTGCTTGCTTGCTGTGGTGTCGATCGATGCGAGAGGTGGAGAGGTGGGGTTCCTAGAAAGTATTCACTATTAGGACATGCAGCGCATTGAATGCACCTGTGCATGCACAAGAAATTGTCAGAATACCTGGAAAGGAGAACCCCCCTATGAACAACACAACTATGAGAGAAATGGCTATGACCAGTCGAAATGAGTCGCATCAAGATGCACTTGGGCATCTACCTATTGAAGGCGAGCCACACAAGTGTGAGTGGCAGGCAATAGAAAGCAACGTGATCACAGAGGGCACGGATGGGAGAATCAAGGTGGTCGGAAAGGTCGCAGACGTCGACAGAAGGGCCTTCCCTGGGAGAGGACTGGCAAAGAGGGTCAGCAGAATCGATAAGGGCAATGAGATGGCGAACAAATGTCAATCATAGCCCCAGCTAGTGCCACTGCCATGAAAGATGTCAGCGCAATAGAAACATCACTGGAAACATACCCAATGCACATGGAGTGCTGCCTGAGGGGAGTGGACATGGTGTGCAAGCGGTGGAATCACAAACTCAAAGGACAGCACGAGCACATTGAGCAGAGCCATAGAGCATGCGGACAGCTCAAGCAAGCTTGCAGGGGCTAGCAGATGAGAGTCCGAGAGCTATAAGGACGCTATGGGCAAGCATGCAGGTGCTAACGAGACAGGAATAATGGTGCAGATACCCGTAGGCTAGGGATGTCCAGGGCGAGTGGGAGAAACTCGTATCCGCAACAGTAAAACAACACCACACGTGTGCGGGAGCACGAAAATGCAAGTGGGTGAGGTCGAAGGTGCTAGGAGTCTAGCGGATGCATCGAATGGTGATGCGGATGAGTCGAGAGATCAGGCGAAAGCATCGACGGCATTGAACACCAGCGAGACAGTTGCTGGAGACAACAACGGTGGTGCAGGTGTGATATTGGATGCTGGGCATATGAGATGTGGCGTAGTTGGGCTGGATAGCCTTAAAAACTAAACAGACGTGCCAAGTTGGCACAGAGGCATGGACGCATAGAGCTGCAAACACACAAGAAACCGTCAAGATAAGCACACCGGACCACAACCGCTGAACTTGTCAACTGGAAGCCCAACCTGCATAGAAATGGCATAGTGGTGCTGGAGAACCACTTGGATGCATCGGGCATGCGCACATTGTGACACATAACGATGCAAACAACTGGAGAATACCTGATCGGGCAGTGATGTAGCGGCAATGTCAGCAGAGTGGCTTTGCTGAGGGATACCTGGGCTGTGAGCGGCCTTGACATCGGCTGACAGGTCCAAGAACTGTGGCAAACGTAAACACAGTGACAAGGAGAGGAATGGAATGGATACCAACGATTTGTTCCTCTGCAAGGATGCTTTGGTGGAGGGCCTTGTTGACGTTCTGCATGTAGACAAGGAGTGTGCGGATACTGCGTGAGGAGAGGCCCCTGTAGGTCGAGACCCGTTCAAGGGCCAGCGGGGGTATCTGGACGAGCCTGAGCTGCTCGTGCAGGTAGAGGACGTAATGCTCAAGGCATTCCAGATAGTGGCATTTCTTTTCGTGGGATGAGATGGAGTCGCTGAGTGCGAACACGGTGTGGATCAGTATCGCAGCAAAGTGGTCGAGGACATACGGGTCGGTTGGGACAAAACCGATTTCCTTGGAGACAGCACGCTGGCAAGCCTTGCACTGTGTCTCTGTCCTGTTCGCGGTGGTTTCTCGCGATGCCCTCCTGGGAATGGGCGGAGGGGGGGAGTGGGCCGGGGGGGCAATGGCGCCGAGGAGTTCTGAGGGGGTTGGGACGGGTATCTGTGGGTGGTATGCGTAGGGGAGCATTGGGATGACGAGGAGATGGGGATGGGGAGGGTGCTTAAATAAAAAAGCCAGGATCTGTGAGACCCGAGTCCGAGGACAAAGAAGTACTTGCTCCGACTCGGAGATCCTTTCCTTTTCGGGTCAGCCCCTACCCTCTATTAAATTTATCTGCTCTCCCCCATTGCTCTCGTCATGCCCGGTCAGCTCTACTTCCCCGTCAGCGTCGCGTTCCCCTTGTCTGCCTCTGCGTCCATCTCATCCGCCTCGTCCCCAAGCGGCTCCCCCCCTGTCACTCATTCGATGTACCACACCTATCCCCCGCCAGATATCGCGTTGCACGCACCCTTTGGCACCAAGAGGCACTCCTCCAGACACTTGACCATCAGTTTTCCCGAGTCCGGAATAGAAATCCTGCTCGCTGCACCGCTGGACGACCGTCCTGACTCCAGAATTACCATTCCACATCCCTACGCCCGCCTTCATGCCAAGAAAGACAGCTCGAAGCATTGCAAGATCTGGAATCATGTGCTCGAAAAGCAGCTGTTCTCTCCCCAGGAATTGTCCGTCTTATCTCGCTTGCCATCCTTTTCGTGTGTGCGACATTGAGTGTATTACATATCTCTAGATCGACCATGGGTGCACCCCATAGACGTACCATATACATTGCATCCCTCGAAGTGCATATCGATCGCCTTCACAATCATCTGCTCAGATTTGGGCTGTATCCAGTCCCGTTTAGTTGCCTTGAACCTTACTGCAGCCTGAACTCAAAAACAGCCAAGGTACATCAATTATGTAGCATGTTCATCACGATCTTCCCCCTTGAACTCGTCATCCAGAGCATGGTCTCGGGCCTCCAACGCGATGCAACACAGTCCAAATTGAAGCTGCTGGAGCTTGATCGCTTGGTGTGTGGCTTGTCCCTGACCGCATGCCTGGTGCTCACTCGGCTTTCTAGAATGCAGACCTGCGCAAGCTCCTGGGCAGACACAGCCCAGATGATGCATACCACTCCTCGTCTGCCCTCTCACTCGAGGCAGATGTTTGAAGACACGCGGTGGACCTGTCTGGGATGGGCATGGGCACACACACTTACGTCAACCACCTCGCAAATTATCCGTGGTCTACCGCGAAAAAAGACCCTGGGACATGAGGGAAAGGGGTCGCTTTGTGCACTGTTGTTCTTCTGTGTTTGGCATGTATGTTACGCACACACGTCGCTCGATTCATGGGAAATAGCAACCTTGCAGTTAGCCTAAACCCGATAGGAGCCTCTTTGGTGTCGGCAAACGGCAAGAACTAAGGTTTATGCCGAGACCGCGGTGCGTGTTTCCCCCCGATAGGCCCATCAGCATTGAGCAGGGGCGTTAATGTACATCCCGCTTACCAGAACCCATCCTTGTCCACCTTCACCCGTAGGTCCTGCTTGGCCTTGCTCCTCTGCGGTCGACCCGCTCTCTGTGTGGCCTGCTTGCCATGATACTTTTTCTGCTGCCGTGCACACTTCGCCAGATCCGTGGCAACTCTTTCGCGCACACTCATGGCTGCCGTCATCTTGGCGAGGGTGTCGGGCGATGGCAACCACGACCAGGGTGGAGACCGAGACAACTGAGAAAACTGGCTCGACACGCGAGGCACTTGTTCCCTCCACTTCCACGGAAGCATCCTGAGGCTCTTTCCGATCACCTGGGGCTTCGTTCTCATTCTCGTACTCCTCGACCTCTTCATTATCAGATGGTGTGCCTTCTCTGGGCTCCTCAGCCCTAATGGCTTCCAGGAGTACATGCGCACGCTACCCCTAAGAACACAAAACGAAGAAAATGGAGAGGGACAGCAGGTAGAGGATAAGAATAGCAGGCAAGGAGACGAAGAACGGCCAGATGAAAGGGAGAGATTGCTTGTGGAGGGGACGAGCACAGCAGATGAAGACTCCCCTGGAAAAATAGACATAGAGAAGGGGGGATCGGACAGACTAACAGAGGGTACCAGCATCAGTTGCGTCACTGGTTTGGGTGATGAGGACGCCGCCGTTTTTGAGGGGGGCACATGTAGTAGGAGGGGCCAGGGGAGGAGCAGGCGAGCAGGTCAGGTGACACTGAGTCAGCAGCGGTAGGAGACGGACACGCATGTACAGGATAGACACTTTCTCACCACCACGGACATGATTCCCCTGCTTCACCAGTACCAGGGTCGTATATGTTGGGCCGCCGTAGGGAATAGCACGGGTGTACCCACAAGTGTGGAGGGGCTGACCCGCACCCACACCCGCGGTTAACTTGTACCCAACGAATATGGGTGCGTACCCGTACCAAGGGTGTCGTAGGTACATACCCATCATGGGTGTACCATGGGTACCTGCACGGGTTACGCCGTGGGCACTGTTTTGCCAGCCGTTGTTGTTGTCGTGATGCGGTGGCATTGGCTATCTCCATCACTTCGCCATTGTCGCCGTGTCGTGCCAGCCGTTGTCGCTGTCAATGTTGCCATTGTCCCTCTGCCTCGCCAGCCGTGGTTGTCATCGTCGCCGTCGCCGTGGTTGCCGTGCCTCACCGGCCGTGGTTGTCGTCCCACTGTCTTGCCAGCCATGGTCGCCGCCAGCTGCGTCTGTGGGCATTGGCCATCTGCGTCATGGCATCGTCGTCGCCGTGTCCTGCCAGCCGCTGTTGCTGTCGTCGTCGTAACGCTGTGGCTTGGCCATCCACGTCGCGTCGTCTTCATCTGCATCGTGCTGGCATGGACACGTTGATGCGCTGTCATCGTCGTCGCTGTCTGGCCAGCCGTCGCCATCGCCGCCGCCGTCCTCGTGACGCTGTGTGGTCATCCCACGTCATCATTGTCGTCATCGTAGTGACGCTGCGGTGCTGGGCATGCACTGTTGTGGTAATGTAAGGCGTGGATGGTGAGTCGTCCAGGTGGTCGTTGTGGTCATTGGGGAGTTGTTGAGCTATTGGTGGGTCGTCACAAATAAAACGAAAGAAAAGATAACTTACATTCAGGGGCACGATGACTCAATGCGCACTGTGCCAGTCCACAGACGTGTGCAGGCGGTTGCGATGGAAGGTGTGCATGCAGAGGACCTGTAAGAAGAGATAGCCGACAAAATGAATAAAATAAAATAAACATACATGTCAGACGAGAGATATGGCGTTGATAGATGCCATGGGGTCGTTCAACCCAGGCTCGACGCAGAAGCTTGAAGTTGAGATGGGTTGAAGAAGCTCCCACGGGTTACCCAACCCATGCATTTTCACTAGTTCAAGGGCGCAGCTAGGAGCGCATCGTCGCAGTCGATGTCAGGGCGTGGGTCATCATGGAGAGGCTGGTGTATGCTTTGACTCTTCTTCTCTCGCTTCTTTTCTTCTTCTTGGTGTTGCAAGGACCCGGCATGGCTGAACAACCCGGCCCATGCGTCTGTACCAAAAAGGAAGGAGGAACTGCAGACAGTTCCTCCTTCCTTTTTTGGAGGAGCTCTGAGCGTCGTCTCAGGTAGACAAAAGCATGGTTAGTACATACGGGTGTACCTATGTGGGTCATAGGAGTATCACTTGGTGCAGGTGCAGGTGCAGGTCAGAAATTGGACATCCACACCCATGCATTTATTTTTGCTAAGGGTTCATAATTTATTTAAACTGTAAAGTACAATCGAAATGGATGGCTACGCACTGCATGGTAGGACATGCCCATCCGGCACTCGATACGAGGTGGTGCCGGGGCGACTTCAGTGACGCGAAGTCAATGGAGTGCGATCCAAGGCAACGCGAAGTCAGCCTCAGATCTGTGAGCAGCAGTGCTAGGGAAGAGCACGGGTCACCCGTGGGTATTAGGAGTGCAACCCGTACCCGTACCCACGCAATAGGTCTGGGTTATAGCCCGGGTATGAATTCACGGGTCCGGGTCAGTAGACGGGTAGGTCATAAAATTACCGTGTGCCGGTTGCACGGTACACCCCGGTGTAGATATATTTACCAATTACCTAAATGACGTGTACAATCTAAGGCATTGTGGTTGTCGTCTGGTAGGTCATGGCCATCGTGTTCTGCGCCACGGCGTCATCGTCGCCGGCCCTGCCAGCCGTCGCCGTTGTTGCCGTCATTGTCGTCCCTCTGCCTCGCCAGCCGTCGTCGTCGTGACGCTGTGGCATTGGCGAGCCCATGCACCTGTGTAGGCCGTGTTATACGGTCAGCGGACGATGACAATCGGCCGTGCTACACGGGCTGGCGGAAGTGAGGCTTATGACTAGAGCTTTGCCGTATCACAGGGGTCAGCCCCCGACAGCATTGTCACCAAGTGACAACGGTGGGCCCATGGCTCTGTTGTCATCACGGGGTAGGGTGAAAGTCTTAAGCCGGACAAATGGGTGTCGTCATGAAAATACTCGGGCTGAGAGGAGTAGCATACCAATAGAATAAGTGAGCCAGTACGCAATGGAGGCAGTGTGGTGAAATCTGACGGCAGCAATAACACCATAGTGAGCCGGTCAATCAGCATTGCGGCATGGTCAACAGTGCGGCAAAGTCAACACTCCGGCATGTTCAACGAGAGATGTGCCGATGAGATGTTGTGCCACTGATATGCAGTGCCGCTGATATGCGGTGCTGCTGATATGTGGTGCCGCTGATATGTGGTGCCGCTGATATGTGGTGCCGCTGATATGTGGTGCCGCTGATATGTGGTGCCGACGATATGTGGTGCTGGGTGTTATGTGTCGGCCGCATCTATTGCTGCATCAATTTAGTGCCGACGGTTCCTCGTGCCGGATCTTGGCCTAACGGTAGTTACTTAACACTATATGCACGGCGATACATCTATATAGAGGACATAGTATCTAGGGCCTAATGGGTATACAGGGAGATCAACTTTGTGGCCCAACGCACTCAATGGGACACCTATCCACATGCCTTCCCAACTATATAGTTGTTCCCGCATTGAGGGCTTGTTTAATCCTCTGGGACACCCCATTCATGGCTTGTCACTTTAAAATGTACTTGCAAGGTTTGCCTGCATAGCTAGATAACACCTCTGCTAGGGCCTGCCCAATGCTATGGGATACCATGGCCATTGCCTGTCAGACTGAGCTGGGCGCACTGACTATAAATGACGCTGTCTCCAGGGCTTGCCCAGAGTTATGGGACACCACACCTGTGGCTAGCACCCCTTAAAGGTACAGTCTCTGCACAGCCCATTGGAATGCAAGGGACAATAGTTCCATGGCCCTTTGGTAAGAAAGGGACTCTGTTGTTACAGCCTGATCAGAGCCCGAAACACACTATTCCTCTGGCCTGCCAACAGAAATGGCAAACCATATTTAGGGCCTGATGCAAAGCACGGGACACTGGCACTGCAGCCCTCCTACTCACTCCTATTTGTTGGGCTCTATAATAGAATAGAGAACACTATATCCAGGGCCTCCTGCTCTTATAGATGATACGGCACCTGGGGCTGTTATGTAATCATGGGACACCATCATATGGGGCTTGACACATTGTGTGACACCACTTTAGCGGCGTGCCTTGGGAACTGCAGGAGGCGGGGCCTACTCTGCTACTTCTAGCCCCTTGGCCGCAATTCCATGGCTACCCTGCTGCTTTGGCCGCCATGCTGCTAACAGTCCTTCGGCAGCAGCGGCTATCCCTGGTTCTCTGGCCGCATTGCTGTGGCATACCTTTCTTTTGCCGTGATACCGCGGCTGTACTTGTCATAGTGGAGGCCACCACTGCCGCCCGGCCATGATTGGTTACAGCCATCACAGCCGCAAACTTGACGACCGGCATAAGGTATCAACTTGCGGCACCCATTGTATTGGAAGATGCGGACGACACCTCCACCCAGACATGTGCTATTCCCATTCATGCCGATGTGTTCCCTGTGTGATTTCTGCCTCATTGTTAACCTGGCCGGGTGTTGCAGCCGCTTTGGCCGGCAACATTATATCACATGTGTCGCTTTGGCCGATATTTGATTAACCAATTATTGTTGTGATGAACATATATGTAGGTATTCATACAATGTTTACCTACCACCCAAAGACTCCTCCCATTTCTGCCGCAATGCATTTGGTGCACGGGTTAGCATCTCAATGTCCTCCATCCTTTTTGCACAATGCTGCATCACCTCCATATGATATTTGAGGGCATTGTCCGAGCTCCGCAACATATTGTCGCAGAAGTACCGTGCATTTGACAAGGCCTCGTCGGAGGTATACCCAACGGTGAGTAGAATGGTGACCTTTCTATCAGCAACCTTGGAAAAGCTTTAGTATCTAACACAACACGAATAAGGGAGCATACCAGGTCCGGCGGAAAGAATGCCTCTGCCTCCGATACCATGTCCCGCAGCGGCCGCGTGCTGTACCCTGCCATACATGGGCCGTGGCCATTTACCCACCACGAGTTTGCCACTTGAAGCGTACTTGGAACCTGGACTTCGGCGGCCTTCGCATGATAGACGTTCAACTGTCGCATTGCCGCATACAGTCTTGCCGGCGGCAGATCTTCTAGTACGACCATTCTGTGCACCCTGCTCGCCATCATTGGCAATATCATCTTCGCACCCATAGCCTGGCATGCGGCAAGCACACGTTCTAAATTTGCCTGGGGGCTCATGAGTGTGTTAATCAAATGTAATCATTCTCCACTTACCACTTCCGTTTGTACGTTTGCATACCATTCAGCTGTGGCCAGCATCCCCTCGGGCTGTTGTTGAACCGCGTGCACCATCCGTCGAAAGCGGACTCCAACGTATTGCAATACCATGGACAGTTCGCAGGTTTCGCGCAGTTCGGATGTGGTATTCATGATTGATGGTGTGATGGCCGATTCGCCCTAAGCCTTATAACATTCAGGTAATCAATGTTCTCACGGTCCACATGTCACCTGATGCATAATTACCACATTGTGCAACCGGGCATGTGTTGTTTCGCACCGGCCAATCGCCGATCAGCCTTGTTTAGTGGATCTAGCCGAGAATGGAATGTGTTGCATTGCCGTTTGCAAACAGATGTCCGCAGGATGCCGCACATCCCCCACTAAAATTTTTACTCCCCACATTGTCAAAAGTCGTCCTGTTTCCAATGGCCGGTGCAAATGCCGTGCCATCCAACTATACTTTGTCTGACATCATGGCATCATATATGCGGCGCCGCTTCCTGAATGAAGCATTCCCAGACTTAAATTCCCCCACCCCGGAAACACTTCTGTCCCTGCCGGTGGACGCAACTGTAGCCATGAACCAAATTGTATCCACCATCACACAGGCATACCATAATCGGAGTGAGCCAATTCTTTTATAGTTCTATTATCCCTTGCTTGATATCCGCTGAAGTTTCGTGCGGCATTGACTTGATTAGGTTGTCTGAAAGCCTCGGACCAATGCAATCCGGAACAAATGAGCAACAGGAGATTAGGGTCCTCTGTAGACATCCTTCCTCTTTGACTGGGACCCTTTCCCGGCCCACCATTATTCTGGGAGAAGGTGACACAATTGCATTGTGGTATCTTCCCGGAGCTCTAGCTCCCTGCATCCAAGTATGGTATCATTCCACTCTCATTGTCCACTGTTGAGGCCTTTGTTTCTAGGAGCACATCGCGGCATCCATCGATTCACTTGCAGATCCACTGGAAGAGAGTATTACTAATCAATCATGGCGTACAACACACCAGTATTTCAAGGATGACGTGGATATTTTCGGGTGCTTGGAATTCTCTCCGGCACGGCACATGCTCGGCCATTCTGTGAGTACCTTCTTCTTTTGACAATGCACTTGTTTGATCTTCTGCTAGACCCCCAATGACATTCCGGGGGTGTCCAAGGCTTTGGCCGGTCCTACCGGCTATCAATGGAGCAAGGATATATGTCTTCCGTCGGCCATACTTTCAGGTGTTCTTTCTATTATCCATCCGTCTCTATACGATGCCGGCCACCTTGCCATGCAACGCTTGAATGACTGGGCGACCGGCCATGATCCCGGAATGCTGGCGGCACTTGAAAATTGGTCCACTGTCTTCACCAATATCTCGCTAATTGTCAATCGAAGTACCCCCCTCCACAGGGACCCACACTCTCGAGCAGATTGGTATGACATGCTAGTCAGTGTCGGTAATTATGATGATTGTGCACTGCACATTCCCAGTCTTGGGATTCAGGTATTGTACAATCCCGGCACTGTCGTTGCATTTTCCGGCCGGCTCTTTCGGCACGGCGTCAACGAGGTTGACGGAGCGAGGTGCTGTTTGGCGTATTATATGAGGGATAATATTCACCATTGGTTGAGGGTGCCACGGCCTCTTGATTGGGTGACGCCAGATAATGTCCGCAATGCACTGGTGAAGCATTGAATAATTAGCTTCCTGATATGATTGTTTGTTGTACTAAAATGTAATTCTGATGGTATGTAGTCCAAATTTGTTGGAAGTAGTTTGTAGTAGATACTATCCGAACGTGTGTTGTGCCGATGGGATGTAGTGCCGCTCGGCGAGCCCAAAGTCGATTCCGGCATGATCACAATGATCCGGCTTGGTCAAGTGTAAACATTCAACAGGGCGGCACATTCATCATTCCAGCACAGTCAACACTCCGGCACAACGAACAATGAGGCATAGTCAACACTCCGGCAGGATCGGCATTCCAGCACTGCCCACCATGCACCCTCACTCGGACATGACCGGCAGAGCAAGAAGTATTCCCGGGGGCGGCCAACGCGCATCAAGATGGAACCTACTGTCGACACTGAAAATGATGAGAAGCTCACACGAGTTGCATCAGCCTTGAGGAGAAACTGTCGCCGATGAGTGGTCCATATGATGACTGTGCCGGACTGGTAATGGTGCCGGAGTGTTGACTGTGCCGGAGTGTTGACTGTGCCGGAGTGTTGATTGGGCCGGAGTGTTGACTGGGCCGGACTGATGATGGTGCCGAATGGTTGATTGTGCCGACGGAGTGTTGATTGTGCCGACCTGTTGACTGCCGGGATGTGGATCCTGCCGGAGTGTTGACTGTGCCGCAAGGTTGATTGTGCCGGAGTATTGATTGTGCTGGCCTGTCAACATTACGGCAGAGTCAACACTGTGGCACAATCAACCCTCCGGCACAATCACCGTTCTGGCTCAACATTGTGGCAGAGTCAACCCTGTGGCACAATCAACCATTCAGCACATTCATCATTCCGGCACAGTCAACAGTTCGGCACAATCAACAATTCGGCACTATCATCATTGTGGCACACATTGCCAGAAGCATCCTGACACACCACTACACAACAGCATGATTGATGCTAGATTAGTTCACGCTGCCAGAATTATAATTGTGCCGAACTGTTGAATCTGCCGGAATGATAAATGTGCCGCACAGTTACATGTGCCGGAGTACACAGCAATTGGTGATGTTCACTCCATGGATGCCATTGCCATTGAGGCACCGCACGCCTTCACTCGGACAGAACCAGCAGAGCAAGAGAGATGTGATCGCAGCTATTCCCGTGGGTGGTCAACGCGGATCAAGTTGGAACCGACTGTCGACACTGAAAATGATGAGAAGCTTGCATGAGCTGCATCAGCCTTGAGGAGAAACCGTCGCTGATGAGTGGTCCATATGCACACACCTGCAGAAGGAAGAAAAGTAGCTGGGGAGGAAGAGAAGTGTACCCAGTGCATGGAGAGAGATTTACTGTGTGCTGTCCAGGTCGAACACTCGACCTGGTTTTGCAGTAAGTCTCTCTCTTTGCACTGTGTACACTTGTCTTCCTTCCTAGCTACTTCAAATCCTTCTGCAGGTGCATATGGAGCACTCATCAGCAACAGTTTTTCGTCAAGGCTGATGCAGCTCGTGCAAGCTTCTCATCATTTTCAGTGTCGACAGTTGGTTCCAACTTGATCCGCGTTGACCACCCGTGGGAATAGCTGTGATCACATCTCTCTTGCTCTGCTGGTTCTGTCCGAGTGAAGGCGTGCGGTGCCTCAATGGCAATGGCATCCATGGAGTGAACATCACCAATTGCTGTGTACTCCGGCACATGTAACTGTGCGGCACATTTATCATTCCGGCAGATTCAACAGTTCGGCACAATTATAATTCTGGCAGCGTGAACTAATCTAGCATCAATCATGCTGTTGTGTAGTGGTGTGTCAGGATGCTTCTGGCAATGTGTGCCACAATGATGATAGTGCCGAATTGTTGATTGTGCCGAACTGTTGACTGTGCCGGAATGATGAATGTGCTGAATGGTTGATTGTGCCACAGGGTTGACTCTGCCACAATGTTGAGCCAGAACGGTGATTGTGCCGGAGGGTTGATTGTGCTGCAGTGTTGACTCTGCCGTAATGTTGACAGGCCAGCACAATCAATACTCCGGCACAATCAACCTTGCGGCACAGTCAACACTCCGGCAGGATCCACATCCCGGCAGTCAACAGGCCGGCACAATCAACACTCTGTCGGCACAATCAACCCTTCGGCACCATCATTAGTCTGGCCCAGTCAACACTCCGGCACCATTACCAGTCCGGCACAGTCATCATTCCAGCACAGTCCTACCTCAGAGCGTGCTCGACCTGGACAGCTTGTGCCGCAGTGTTGACTCTGCCGTAATGTTGACAGGCCAGTACAATCAATACTCCGGCACAATCAACCTTGCGGCACAGTCAACACTCCGGCAGGATCCACATCCCGGCAGTCAACAGGCCGGCACAATCAACACTCCGTCGGCACCATCATTAGTCTGGCCCAGTCAACCCTCCGGCACACTCAACCCTCCGGCACAGGCAACATTGTGGCCGAGTCAACACTGCGGCACAATCATCATTTCGGCACAATCACCATTCTGGCTCAACATTGCGGCAGAGTCAGCGGCACAATCATTCGGCACAATCAACCATTCGGCACATTCATCATTCCGGCACAGTCAACATTCCGGCACAATCAACAATTCGGCACCATCATCATTGCGGCACACGCTGCTGGAAACATCCTGACACGCCGCTACACAACAGCATGATTGATGCAGTGAACTATGGCACATATGTTATAGCTAGCTGTTGCACCGGCACACAATGGTTTCTAGCTGCGGTAGTTGATTGTTATCAATGCCAGCAGTCATGGAACTACGAGGACCATGGCCGGTAGGCCCATGTTTGCACATCTTCCCTTGGCAGATTTATATTTACATATTGGCCGAAGGGTGTTCATGCATGGCATTCAATTGCTGCTGGTGCATGGCTTTGCCATTGCGGCTACCAGCGAATCTATGTGCCACTGTCCATGACCCTCCCATTCCATCATCCATTCATTCCAAGGTATGCACCCCATAAATACCTTGCAGTTGCACCTTGTTTTTTCCACTAACAGCCACTTGATGATCCGTTTCAAATATGTCCTCTTTGCATACCATATAGCGGTATTTGATGCCGATGGTCAATGCCAATCATACACAACCAAGTCTACCATACATTTGACATTGCTTTGCTGCATAGCATGCTCTCCCCATCTCTCCGCTCATATTAGCCTCCTCCTTCTGATCTCTCCAAAGTGTTTCCCTATACGAAAGAAATTGTCTTGTCCACGTGGCTTCACATGTCAATAGTTTTACCTCTTCGTCCCACCTGTCTCGCAATGCTTTCGCCCTCAACCAATGCACCCGGTAAACTATACATGTCAGCCGGTGTTAACATGAGGAGCAATCATCTTACATTCAGACATCCAATCATTGACCTCTGTATCCCGCGGCACATCCATTGTCCAAAACCAGGCCAAAGTGTCATCCCTATGACCCCTTGCATTTGGGTCGGCAATGGTTGCACTGATCTTTAGGTCTTCTTTCCTCAACATTTTGTATCGGTTCAATGTGTTGCCACTTGCATTCAATGCTATCATTTGTTTCCGGCACCGACGATATATTGCCGCATGCCGCTGCACTTTCACATCGGCACTACCCACCTTCCCCCAGGCCCTCGTAGTCATATTGTATGTCCCGGCATGTCTGACATCGGTCCGGAAGATGACTGCCTTGTGTGCCAGCGAAACCCTTAGTTCATGTAGAGCATCGTTGGCCTGACCTTCCCTCAATCGTAACTCCTGATCCACCATGGTTAAAAGCCCCAACCTATCGGCTTGCTGCATCCCCAGGTACGACGGCAAGGGCAGTACCACAGCATCCGAGTAGTTGGGATCTTGTGGGTGGAATGTGTCTGAAAATACATCTTCACCATCACCTTCATCGATGTCCGTTGTGGAAATGAGATTATCCGAGATGTCCTCATTCCAATCTTCGCCTAGAAATTGGGAAGCTGATTCACAGAGCCGATCAATTTGCATCTGCAGGCGGTCCTGCCGGCGGGCAATAGACAACCTTTGTGTTTCCGTTGCCCTTGCATGAATGTGGCGGACATCTATGGCCAAAATAATTTGTGATTCTTCGGCTTTCAATACCCTTGCCATCCATGTTGCTGCCCCACGCATACGACCATCCGGTCCCTGATTACTTATAATATCCATTTCGATCGACTTAGTTGTTTGAGCTGTCATTATAATACATCAAATTCGTTTGAAATCAGCCAAGCAAGTAAATACCTTTTTCCAGCTGCACCTCAAATATGTCCATTGATTTTGGATCAGTAACCCTATTCTCCAAAGCCGATTTCTCTTGCTGTGCCCAAAGCTCATGCAACTCGACCGGAACCCTTGTATCAAGCTCCGCAAATGCTCCTTCCGCGGACATCAGTGCCTCTTGAGCATTCTTCAATTTTCTTTTCAGGGCGATGGCTGTGCAATATGTCGTCGGCATACTTCACCCAAAATCTGCAAGATATTGTGATACCACTCACGCATCCGCACCATCTTTAAGAAGTTGTTGTCATTCATTTGAAAATCAAGCAGCTCCTGTCTATGCGGCGTTGCCATTCCGCGGGCCGATGGCGAAATGATGTTAAGAGAGGACCAGAGAGTCTCCATAATTTCACCATCGACGCGGCCTACACCAGAAATGAAATTGGGAGCATATCGGGTGAAACATTCTGCCTTGTGACCATGTACATGCCAGAGCCCAATGCTAGGTTGAATCCATAGCCCACATGGTAAGGATATAAAATTGTTTGCTTCTAGCCGGCGCTTTAGGTTTTTGCTGTATTGGCAATTGATGTCATAAAAGGTTATGACTTTTTGTTGCGGATCCATCCCATGTTGCACGGCATGTGCCAGAGCATAATCCATATTTACCTGCCTATCTTCCTGTTAGGGTGGAATGCATGCAACATGTCGGCACATACTGCTCTCCCTTCTGAAAGTCAACCATTGCATGGGGTACAAAGCATCCATGCCGCGCACATGCACACCCGCCAATTCCAGTAGATGCCAGCTGATTTCTTTTAGCATTTGCCTGGTTTACTGCTCGATGGTTGCTACAGTCAGATTTCTGTGAATTCCATTACAATGCTGAACCGTATTGTAAACATGTGCAATCACAAACCTCGACCCGGTTCAATGTTCCGGCCAGATAATCCTTATATTGCGGCATTGTAACCATGAATCCCATTCCGTCCATGAGCCAAACTTCATTAGCTGAATTCTTTGGCCGCATATGCTCGGCCTTGAAGTTTCCATCCATCACGATGGTCCTAGAATATTTCCACCTATATCATGCAGCTGCTCAATAAGTACAAGTAAAAATAAAACATTACTTACTCCGAGAGGTCTACATCTTCACTGGATGGAATGTTTACTCCTGGTTGTGGGCATGCCGGACAGAACAGCACCAATTCCCCCCTCTTGGGATCAGGAGATCCTGGATGAAAACCTTGCCATTTCAACAGCTTTAACAGCCTCCACATCCTTGACACCCTGAGTAGCTCTCTGTATCTGTTCTTGGATCAGTGTTGGTGGTGTCATCGGGTCCTTAATATCATGCTTTGAACTCACCGGTACAAGGCCAGGAAATGCATTGGATGTGACTCGCCGAAGCTTGCTGTAATAATTCATGGCAGAGGTGCCGCACTCCACATTATCCATAATGAAGTCATCCAATACTTGGAAGGTGAATACAGTCCTAGGTTCCTTTGTAGTTGCCGGGAAGAGTCCTGCTTTGACCAACTGCAAATGCGAAGCTCCTGCATCTGGACAGTTACAATACCTCACATCGCAAAAATGTACCCCAGATGTATGCACTACAGTTAGGCAAGACCTGTCCGTTCCTCCAGAAAGATGATGTGGTCTTGGTTGGTCCTGAATATCCTCCCATTCATCCTCAACATCACCAGCAATGTCCTCACCATCCATCCCGCCATTCGGACATGGATCCCCACCATGGCCGAGGTGTACCACCAACCCAGCCTTCTAAATGAGTTGTTGCTGTATGCCACGTAGAATTGATGACTCACCAGTCGTAATGATGATTCCTCAAAGAATGTACCGTTCCATTGGTCCACCCGGTGGAAGGGCCGCAACTTGTGTTCCTTTCTGCAACAGGAACTGCAGAGCAAGGGCCGGTGGATGCATTCGGCGCATCTGTACGTGCCATCTCCTTGACACAACATGCAGACCCTTGGGTGAGGGGGTGCCTCCATGTCCAGAAGGACCTGGAGGTACCTCTGCTTGTATGGCAACCATGCCAATAAGTAACTGTCCTATTATGCCTTCAGGAGGACATGGCAAGTGCAGGATCGGAATAAATCACACACCTGATTCTTTGACACACCTGTTCTCTTTCGGGGTGGAAGATCATCCATGGAAATGTATGGCTGGCCATCATCTGGAAACAGTTGGGATTGTTCTAATCCTATAGATGCTGACTGGGTCGGAGTGTCATTTGAAGGAGCTTTTCCATGACGGGCCTTCTTTCGGGGCGTTGCCTTCACCATCTTATCAATAGATCCCCTCCTTGATTTGAATGCCTGCCATGTTACATGAACCACCGGAGTAGAGCTACCAGCAGGTTGTATCTTGGACTTTGCCATGAGTGGTATCTGATGAGGAAATCCCTGCACAAAGTCTTTCCACATTGTATCTCACTGAAGCCTCATTGAAACAGCATGGACAGTGATCGGAAAGGGATCTTTGGATCTGCCGATTTGGATCTAGCTTTTGTAATATGGACTTGAAGATCAGGCACCAATGCAAAAATCCCATATATGGTGGCCGCTACTGAATTAGATCCTAAGTTAAAGTCCGGAAATAGCTTGTTAGCTGCCGAACAACATAGCCGGCCCCAGAAGTAGCTAGCTCACCAATGGATTTTCCAAAAGAGGTCGGCATGGAGGAATTGAACACTAATTGACATGGGAGAAACAATAGCTCGGGAATCCTTCAACAAAGTGTCCGGGACTTCTCTAGCACAGCACCACTCAACAAAGTATCTAAGTCTACTCAACATACAGCATGGCCCGCAGTCGTTCATCCAGCAGATCTATGGAGAATCCTGATACAGAAGATGAGCAAGACCATTCTTCTGACTCGTCGGGCACAGAGGCACCACAAAATGTGGTAAAAACAAAACTCCGGGATGATGAGGTCGAGGTCCTTGAGGAAGCCTTGGAAGACTGGAAGGCAGCTGACAGCAACCAAAGGAAAGGTATGAAGAATGCCATGAAGGCAAAAATCAAAAATCTCCCTGCCAATAGCACACTCAAAGGACACGAATGGGAGAAGAAAAAAAAAGTGCGCCCCATTTCCATAACTTCACATGGACTACTGATGCATCAGTGATATCAGGCAATTAAAAATTGGTTGTATAACCACAGCCGAGCCCGTGCCCGAAAGGCCCTAGTAAAGTATGGACGTAGGTGGACTGCCAGATCAGTTGTAATGAAGTCGAAGAAAAAAGAAATCGAAGCCGAATTCGAACGGGCCGGAATTGCCCAAGGAAGCACAGGCATGATTAAAGGCTACCAAAAGGCGGTGGGATGCATCATGGGGAAGCTCACCCAGGAGGAAAGGGATGCTGCGGCAAAGCAGGCTGATGAATGGAACGAGGAGCAGCCGCCGGCAGAGGTCCAGGCCGAGTAAGTTTGACATGTTATCTTGACAATTATTCATCTGCAAACAGAATGGCCGAGACAAAAGGCCGACAATATGTCAAACAGTTTGCGCAGGAAATGTGGCGGCAGTGTGGGATGCGGGTGGTTGTGATGGCGGCATGGAAGGGCCGGAATGGTCAGCCCATGATGGGAATGTATGTCACTTCTCACTTGTGGTATTTGTATACTCACATTCACAGGCATGACTTTAATTCGGCATTGGGACAAGGGAAGACCTTTGCCGATTGGGATGACATCAAGCACCACTGGGATGCCTATGCACAGCAGGCCATAGGAGGGGAAGAACACGATGATAGCGATGAAGATGCCGGACCGACGCTCTGCCGGAAGAAAGGGCAGAAGAGGCCGCAAACTGTTTTACCAACAATGGAAGATGGCACACCAATGATTCCGATCATCCTCGATATGCAAGCATTGGAGAGAAAGGATGTTATGAGGACCTTTGTGACATGGCATTATCGTAAGTTCTTCCTTGTAAATAGACGGAGAATTGACCCCTTGCCGCAGGCAAGGCATGCGGCAAGCCAAGTGCCAGTGTTCCTTGGGCTGCCATACATGCAAAGACCGGTATCTACATTTCATCTGTGTACCTGCCGCGGCATTGGGAGTTCAAAGAGCCGACCCGGCTCACAAATCAGGAAGTTACAAAGGTACTGGAATTCTGGCGCGATAGGCAAGTGACAGATCCGGAAGATGTACTGACATTTCACAAATGGAGAGATATGGATGGTGGATTACAAGATCCAGTATCAGATTGTGAGGACTCAGTGGCCGGAATGATAAGTGCAGCAAAGCCGCCCCTGAAAGGTTAGCTCTGAATACTTTTATCAACTTGTTTTGACTGGTTCAAAGAACCTGCGGCACGAGATGTGGAACTCGCAAGCAGTCGGAAGAGGCGGCGCACAATTGGTATGGATCTTTCAACCATGTTATGCAACCATTGACATGCATAAAAGAAGAGGCCCCAGAGGAGAGGGAGTCCAGTGCAACAAACAAAAACCAATGCCGGTCAAACCAGGATGATGGTACGCCCCATCCGTATTCCAAGCATTTGATCCTCCTACATTTGGAACATCCCTGTCAGCAAGCCATACAACGCCCATTGAACAGCCTGGTCAGTTCCTTTGAATATTTTTGTTGTCAGAATATGAAGTTTATATATAGAGGATGACTCAGATGGACATAATGCTAAGGAAAATGGTGCGTGGGGCTTGGTTTTGTTATGCCGGTGGGACCATCTTGACGAAGAGCATCAGCGGCACTGATGGCACGGCAGCCGGCCGAACCTAAACAGCAAGGTGGGTATTGGTCTCAATTACTTGGAAATGGCACGTATTCTCATATAAGAAAAAGCACATATGGATCCCGGCAACGTCAATGCTAATGGACCGATGAAGCCAAAGCCCCGGGTTAAAAAGAACACAGCCGATGCGCCAGTGGAATGTAAGTTTGCCTATTTCAATATCCATTTGAGCAATTCCGACAAATGATAGTTGGTGAATTAACTATGCATTCCATTGGCAACACAAATGGGATGGAGGGTGGTCGATCAGGGGATGATGATGCCACACACTCTGGAGGCAAGGGGAAGCGGGCTGCCAGCACACGCCGGATTGCCAGGGCTCAACATGTCAATGCCGTTGCCGGGCCTAGTCAACCGGAACGGCAAAGAAGGCGGCCAAAGCGGCCCGATGCCGATGTCCCTACGCCCAGCCCAAAGAGACGCCGCAAATAATATACTTGTAGAATAATGCTATTGTCAAATCTGCCATGTCTTGTGCCGAAAGATTTTATTGCCGCACTACTGTAACAAAACTACAGCTTGGAGGGATCTAATACTACCACATCCTCAGGGTGATCGGACTCAATTATGTCACCATTCTCGCCAAGTCGGGCTGACCTAGCCAACATATCCCGCACATTTGCCAACATCGCTCTCCGGCACATTTCCGATCTCCACAACCTGGCGGTGTCGAGCAACGTGTTTGCGTAATGAATGTAGGCCGCGATCATAGGGTGATCAAGGCCGGCATCGAGTGGGAGTAGGTCGGGCAAGTTCCTAGGAGGGACGGATGTAGCAACTTGCCTTGCAGAGGCCACTAGATGACAACTGATCAACTGATACTATGGATGAAGCCCAAGAGAGACTTACATGAAAGCGCATCACTCTGGAATGGATCCAAATGCTCATGCAATGCATTAATCCTGTCCACCATCTCAAAATATTCCACTGGATGATTGTTAAATACACATAATTCCTGCAGTAATACTGACTTACCATCCTCTGCATGCACGTGTTCCCGGAATCGTGCATGCGATCCAGATACAGCCTCAGGAGATGATTCTGCCTCCATTGGGGAGGTGGGAATCCGCTGGCTTGATGCCGGGCTAGATAGCGATGCCGGGCTCGATGGCGATGCCGGGAGCGATGGCGATGCCGGGCTGGATGGTGATGCCGGGCTGGACGGTGATGCCGGGACTGAGGATGCCGGCATTGATGGGGATGACGTCCCAATACGTGGCATGTGCACTGGAGAGGGCGGGATCCATGCGGCCATCGTGGGGGATGGCGACGGTGGCATCCATGCTTGCGGTTGGGTGCCTTGGGATGATGGCCGAACCGATGGGGTAGCTGGCATTGCTGCCGGGGGTGGCATTGATGCCTGCGACCGAATGGTGAGGGTAGACGGCACATTGGATGAACTGGCAGCGATTGGAGGCGACGGTGGCATCCAAGCCTGGGATCTAGTCGTGGGGGTTGCTGCACGCATCTCGTGTGCTGAGGGGCCAGGGAGGTTGATCGGAGCTGATTGCGAGGGGGCCGGTAACTGATTGTTTGCCGCTGTTGCTTGTCTGTTGCTGTCCCCAGACATTGCATCGTTGTTCCTCACAGACACATTTGTTTCACCTGTGCGCATCCCGTGGCGTGGGGGAGAGGGTGGCATCCAGTCCATGCTTGATGGCAGGCGTTCATCGACAATGGATGGAGGCGGGTGCCACACTAGCAGTGCAGGAATGGCTGATAACGATGTCATGCAGATCAGCTCAGAGGAGAGAAATTACTCACTCAATTTCCGCGGACTTGCGCTATCAAATCTGACAGACTTAGGTGGCATAGCGGTAGCAAAGATGCAAGTTGACAAGATGGAATTGACGTGGAATGGAAATCACAATTGAATGATTATATAATAATGGTTTCCATATATAGTTCATTTATCTCACCACTGGAAAGATTTGCTGATAGTGTGTTGTGCCAAAGGTATCGGCAAGTGCCGATGTTATACAAGTGCTGATGGTATTACAAATGTATGTCCTGCCGCTGGGGTGTGTGCCGATTGTCTACCGTATGCATGTTCCAATGGAATGCTGTGCTGATTACAGTATGTTACCTCAATCAACACCTAATGCCGCCATCCACGGCAATTATAGATACTCTTGCTATTTATGTATATCGGTAACATTGAAGAATTACTGCAAAGGTAAATCTTGCATTTGCCAGCGAAAGATTGGGATAGTATCATGTACATAGTGCCAATAGTGTGCTGTGTCACAAGTGTGATGTGCCGATAGTATGTAGTGCCGATAGTATGTAGTGCCGATGGTATGTAGTGCCGATGGTATGTAGTGCCGATGGTATGTAGTGCCGATGGTATGTTGTGCCGATTGTATGTTGTGCCGATGTTGCTGTGCCGATAGTGTCTTGTGCGAATGGTTTGCAAGTGCCAATGTTATGCAAGTGCTGATCACTGTTGCAGCGGCATGGATGTAATGCCGCCGGTGGTTATGCCGATTGTATGTGCCGATGCAGTGCCGAGTGTATGTTCTCCCTTGTATGTTCTGCTGGTTGTGTTGTGCCAGTGGATTAAAAGTATGTTGCTCCTTCCAATACTTGATGCCGCCATACATGGCAATTATAGTTACATCTGTAGGACATATCTAGCCTGCTCTTGGTATTCATGTATATCAGTAACGTTGAAAAGTTACTCCACAGGTAAATTTGGGATGTGCCGGCGACATATTGGCAATGCATTCATGGCTGTGGTTGAGACCATTACTGGCATGTCTCTGACAGAGTTCTCAGGCTGTGTCAATGATTCACAAGGACAACTCTACATGCATAAATATACTTTACAATGTGATGTATATGGTATACATGGAATAGGAAGCGGAAATTGTACAAAAGACGTAGGTATGATAAAAGAAAATTAGTCCGTTTCCATTTGCACACCGGCATCATGCCCGGCATCGGCATCGGAACTCCCAATCTCCATATCGGATGCCGGCCCAACATCTCCATCTTCCGGCGGGCTGACCTCGATTGCTGGAATATTGCCGGTCTCTATGGTTGCAGCCACTTCATCACAAATCGCTGTCAACAACACAATCTTGTGATCAGTAGCATATGGCTTGGTAATTGACAGACTTACCTTTTGGTGGGGCCCAGTCGTAGCTATCACCAGTTGGCTTGCTGGCACCCCTTTCATCGACCAAGCCTGGAGTTGCCACCTCCAGACTTGAGGCATTGTTGCGCAGCGCAACCTGCATACCATGGGTGCCGGGCGGCTCGCTCGAGCCATGTCGGGACGGATTGTTGGACGATGCCATTTCTTCCAGCATTGTGGTAGGCGCTAGTGCCAACGGGCTTGGCGGACTGGGGTGAGCGCACTGCGAGACCTCGGGACATGTTGAGTCAGATGCCGGCTGTGTCGGTGCGAATGCCTGCCGCGATGCCGGACGTTGAAGGTGGGATGGTGTTGGGAACAGCTGTTCCCGCATCGCTTCAACCACCTGCCGTAAGCTGGCGACTTCTCCGAGCGCGACGGCCAACCTGTCATTTGCTTCGTCCACCTTTCGTTCTGTTTCGGCCTGCTTTTCCCTCAAACGGACAACCTCCTCCTCGAGATCTTGTACATTGGAGGTATTTGTACTGTCTCCCGGTGTTGTGGGAGGGTTCGTGCCACTGCCGGCGGCCGTTGACGATGGACTTGCCATCCTCGATGTCTTCCCTAGCCATGCTGGAGTATTGATCAGTACCCCATCAAAAACTGGATGGAATATCGATAGAAATAATATTAAATTGTTCGAATAATGAACGACTTACTTGGTTTCCTGGGCGGATTGGCCGCTGCTGGTGCCGGGGTCTGACGTTGGCTTTTTGCACGCTGTGACCTTCCTCGGTTGAGCGTTGAGGGCGCAGATGGTGAACGCCGACGCGGTGCAGGTTTCCTCGGTGCTTGTGAACGCGACCTTGACCTCGCTCTGACTGCTGTCATCATACTGCATGCAATCTTGCTGCAGCAACATTGCCAGCAAGCACGGCCTGGGTTCGCTGCACACCGTCGATCTCGCTGTACGCACTTGATGCAGCGATCCTTGTCATCCACCCACTCATAGCCTGTGTCTGGTGTCTGCATGTCGCGAACGTTTGGCCTTGGTCGCTTTGGCCGTGGTTGCGATGAGGCTTCTTCATCATCACCGTCGCTGTTGATCGTTGCGACGGATTGGGCACGCTTCCTCGGCTTGCGACTGCGACTGCGGCCCCTAGGCACCTCATCATCCTTGATGGCACGGCTTCCTTCTGGCACTGCTTGTGAGTCCTCAGTTTCACTGGGCTCACCTACTTGGCCACGACTGCCTTGCACCTCTGTCTCCTTTACCCCCGATGGTCCTGCCACTGCATTGTTCCCCGACGGCTCTACCGCTCTCCTCTTTCCCTTGTCCACCTTCTTCTGCGGCTTGCCTAGTTGGAACCAGGGATGGTCCCGGATATCGTGGTCCGTGGCGTTAACGATGTCCGGGAAGTGAGGCCACTTCCCTGTCGACAGGATCACCTCTGGCGCCTCCATAAACTGGTCGGCAGCAACGATGATAGTCGGTATAATGAATCCTGCAGGTAACTCCTGCAGGACATTCTCGACCCGGCGCTATCATATCCTAATCAGTGAGTTGATTGATTGCAGATAAATTTGCCACGCACCACCTGGGCCCAGATAGTTGACACTGCTTCCGACCATACACCCTTCTCCCGTGTGCTTCTCAAGCCATCAATCCGGCCTTGAATTATTTCAGCGGCCTGGGCGACGACTTCTTCTGCAGTGAGGGACGTAGCCGTTGACACGTCCTCTTGAACGGATGAGGCGGAGACGAACTGAGAACCTTCTGAAGTTTCCATATAGACTGTAAGGATGTGGAAATGGTAAAGCAGTGGTTGAGAGGAAGAACTGGGTCCGATTGCCGTGCGGCCTGAAGGATGTTCAACGTATTATATAAGCATTTCACACCACAACATGTTTGCATTGTGGTCGCACACCAAAGTGGACTAAATCAAATATAGGTTAATAATTCAGCCACAAGTCCGACCAATCATTGTCCTGACAATTCGGCTAATGAACCACACTGCCGCATTTCATATTGCATGATGGCCGCGTTTCTATTGCTTGTGATTGGCTGTCACAGTGCATTGTCCCATCACAATAATAAGGGATCTCGGATCGGCATTATGATTTGCCTTATTTTGGAGTGTGTCTCTCGGGGAACAATCGATGCGGCATGTATTAACACAGCCGCAGCTTGAGAAAGGGATCAATGCCGCATGTCAGTCATTGCGGTACGGCCATCATTAATTTAATGTTATCATTGCGGTACTTATTCGCACAGCCACCAGCCTGGCTGCCACCGGCCAGTATGTCAGTGGCAAATGCCGGTGTCCACAACCGTGCCGACACTGCCACACGGCACGGTCATTCCCATATTGCCGCACATGCAGCATGATGGCCGCACGGCTATTACTCCAGCACGTTTGTGATTCTCGGCAAGGTATTGCGGCACCTGCGCGATAGCTGCACAACCATTACCAGTATTTATGTTGTGCCGTTCTTGTAATGCCACAATTCTATTATGCCGATGGTAGATTGCTGATGACATGTTGTGCCGCTGCTGTCGTCGGTTCAAATCCGACATTGCCCGAAAAACAATTCTGCCGACAGTGTGTTCTGCCGACAGCCTTGTTCTGCCGACAGCCTTGTTCTGCCGACAGTGTGTTCTGCCGACAGCCTTGTTCTGCCGCCAGCGTTGTTCTGCCGACAACGTGTTCTGCTGACAGCCTTGTTCTGTCGACAGTGTGTTCTGCCGACAGCCTTGTTCTGCCGACAGTGTGTTCTGCCAATGCCATGTAGTGCCGATTGTGTCGTGCCACACCTGGCTTACCGCTACTTTAGAGAAGACCAGATGCCCGGCCCTACATTTATACAAGGGATTAGTTCTAAGGGCCTGCTGTGTATATTGGGAGGCCAAACATTATGGCCGATCATACTGAAGGGGAAGCATATCAGCTGGCCTTCCCATCTAGCTAGGTGTCCCCAGAAGGAGGGCTTGCTTAATGCTCTGGGACACCGCATTCATAGCCTGTCACTTTGAAGTGTACTGCAAGGCCCTCCCATATAGGTAGATAACACCTTTCTGAGGGCCCACCTAATGCTATGGGACATTGTACCTATTGTTGCCATGTGCCCTGCACATAATAGATGAAACTGGCTCCAGGGCCTACTCATAGTCATGGGACACCAATCCCATGGCTGGGTATTCTTAAAGGTACACCATGCATGCAGCCCATTGGAAAGCACGGGATGCTGTTTCTTTGGCTGGCCCTGCAACAAGAAAGGGACACCAAAGGTACAGCCCAATGCAAAGCACAGGACACCAATACCACAGCCAAATGCAAAGCATGGGACACTGGTACAGAGGCCCTTCTATTGACTCCCGTCCGCAGGCTAGCCGCATTGCAGCACTTACTACCGTCCTTTTGCCGAAATGCTGCGGCAAGCCCCCTGCCATCCTTGGCCTGAATCTGCGGCATATAGTCCTCTGGCCGCATGCCGCAGCTCCCTTGCCGCATTAGGTCCTATTGCCACAGGCCATATCCTGATCTAGTGTACTAGTGTGTCAGCCCACCAATATTACTTGGTGACAACCTTTCCATGAGCCACCAATATGGCATGGTGAAACACCTTACCATTAGCCCACTCGTATGACATGGGGATGCACCATGGCTGGGCCCTATCTCAGCTGGTCATGTAGCACGGCCGATTGTCAGCTTCGTCTGTCCGTGTTGTATGGGACAATGCAGGTGCATTATGTGTCCATGGACCATGGCAATGGCCATTGCGTCGTGTCATCTTCGTCTGCATTGTGCTGGCGAGGACGTGTTGATGCGCTGTCATCATCGTCGTGTCGTTGTGGCACTGGCCGTTTGTGTCACGTCGTCATCGTCGTCGTCCGATCGAGGGCATGAACGTTGGCGTGGATGTATCCAGTTCGATGCTGTAGGTCGTTGTTATCGAAGGTGTGCGTGTGACTCTGAGTGTGTGAGTGCATGTGAGGAGGTGCCAAGTGTGCGTACCTTGTGTTGTTGTCGCCGTTGTCATCCCACCCGTGGTACACGTGTCCATGCAAATGGGACTTCTGTCTGCCTGTGTGCGTGAGTGTTAGTGGGCAGATGCATATGAGTACATACTTGAAAGCTTGAAAGCTTGACCAATTTGTTCTGTGTAGCACATGTGTGTGCGTAGTGCAGTGTACCCGTGGGAAAACCCGTGCGCGGGTCGGGTATGGGTGGTGCGCATCACAGCCACACAGTGGGTACTATGGTTGCTGCTGAGGGGTTTGAAGATGGCAACCCACACCCTCACCCATGACCCAGTGCCTAAGGTTCACAGATGGCGATTAGGTCATGGAAAGGTCCTTATACGCGACTCAACAGGGTCTTGGCCATGCCATCCACATGCCGTCAACGATTTCATTGCTGGTCTCGCCCCACATGCACCTGTTTCCTTTCTAGGCATCCATTGCACTTCACTGCATCGGACACCTAGAAAGGAAATTTTATCGGATGAGTGCACCACGTCCCCAGCTACTCCAGTGAGTCCATGAAATCCAGTGCAAAGACATACCTTGTTCACATTAGTTTGAGAAACGACTCGCAAGGGCTTTCGTTATGGACCTTCGAGCTGTTTCAAGCCCAAAAGCTCCAGTATGAGCCTGAATTTCCCTTGACCGAAAAGGAAGTGCCAATCTGATCTCACTAGTGTTGGATGAGCGTGGGGATAGAAGACAAGTCAGTCACTTTCTACTGTTACTCACAATGAATCAAGTTGCGGGTTGAATTGAGGTTGAAGTTCCCAGGTAGACCCCATGCATACTCCAATTTCGTGAGCTAAAAACGGATCAGGACAGGACGTGACAGGGTGAAAGTGGCTCACCTCGAGAGGACCCGTTGCACTGAGTATCAAGTGGCATACGTTGATCGTGTCAGCCAAGTTTGCGTGTAAACATCGACCTTTATGCAGGTCAGCTTCACATGCCCTGATCTTCTGTCCTGTGTCTACTGAAGAACCCCACTTGCGTTTTTCTGGTGTCAGTGTTCTTGGAGGGATGTTGCTCATTGCGCTCTGCGTTCGGATCGTAACTCAGGGACTCATGGGGAGCGCTGGAGTCTTCCTGAATGGATGGAAGAGTCAGCGCCTTGCTTTTGTCCTGCGGGGACCAGGTGGGGAAGGCGTTGACATTATCAGCGATATTGGATGGTGAGGATTGGGGTATCGATTGGGGGATCACTGTTAAACCTCACCTTGGCTCCTCTTCCATCTCCGAGTCATTTTTCAACTCTGAGCGATTGTCAGCGTCCACCATATCTGCTTGAATCGTGTCGTCTTGGACATCAGTGACCCCTCACTCCCGTAGATGTATGCTGTCATGCGCACTGTTTTTGGGTCCAGGCTACATTTTCCGGCTGACGGATGGAAGCGCTTAGCATACTCTAAATCAGCTAGTATGCCCCGCACCTCACCATTGTTGCCCTCGAACCAGTGAAGGTTGCCCAAGCTGATATCGCGATGGACCCACCCAGCCAAGAACATCAATTGCAGAGCTGTACTGCCAATCAGCACTTGGGCAATAGCGCAATGCAAACACAGTATCTCACCAAATACGCAAGATAGCAATGCTGTCATTGCGTCGCCCAATTTTGACACACCGTGCAAAGCCACACACCTACTTGAAAATGACGAGACTGCCGCTTCGGACAATGGCAATGATTGAATGGTTTTTCTTGTGCGGGAGCAGGTCGCTTGGTTGAGACAGGAACATCCAAGACAGGGCAGCGTGCAGAAAAGTCGAGAGTCTGACGGTAGCAGATGGTACGCCAAAAAGTGTGGAATCAGGCTCACCTGCCTCGGCGATCTCCAACTGGAAACTGTGGGTTGAAGGGCGTAGAACGCAACAGTTGGAAGCGGCTTCAAGGTGAGATGAAAGGAGACACTACTCACACCTCAATGAACTCAAGCGCAACCATTGCGCGCTGGCCATACTTGGAGGCGAGGGGGCAGTTGCGACCCTGGTACTAGTCGGGGGCCAGTCCTTCAGGGGGACGTAAAGGCCACGCACGGGATCGCCAGGAAGCCAGTGGGTGATAATGTCGCGCGAGGAATCGCGTTTGTGACGCCATGCCATCCGACAGCTTGAGTGGTAGGTTTGAAATGACAAGCCCAGGCCGCCCTCGCTGTCTGGCTGGTGGTGGATGCGCTGGTGTGACTTGTGGCAGTGGTCGGCCCAGGAACAACAATGGCAGGTGCTGGATGGGGGTCAGGTACAGAGGACATGATTAGGCCACTGGAATCTGTTAATGGATAAGCTACAGTGCTCATTCGAAATTGATACAAGTCTACCTATTCCGTACTGTGCTGCAAGTATCAAGAAGCAATCGGCACTTCGTTCGAAATTCACCCGACTCATGTGACCGCTGAGTTCGTTTCAGTTTATAAACATTTCAAACTCCGATGGATTTGCTTTTCCTTCTATCTTCTATCTTCTTGCTGTCCTGTAATGTTATGCCATGTTCAGCGCACAGTTATAGTTAGCACATGTCTGAAATACTTCGTACTATGTATGTTGACATAGAGTGATCATCGCTATATGCTAACAATGATGAGCGGCAACGATGCAGTAAAATAATGACAGGTCGTGTTGCCATTGTCTTCTTTCCGAAAGCAAGGTGGATCAAGTTCTTTGTACCAGGCGCTTTACTAAAGCTGATTTCATTGTGCGCATACCAGAAAAATAACGCCGTCATAGATGGCAGGGATCTTGTTTAATGTGTGCCAGTGCCAGAGGAAAAATCATTGGTGGAGACGTATATGCCAACAGGTATAGGAGACTACAGAGGTCCGGAAGGAAGTGTGTATGTTCCATGTGATGCTGATTCGGACGGCGGTCTAGTAACTGCTCGCCTTGTTTCACTGTGTCCAGGGAACCAACCATCCTTGGGTAGGAAACGCGGCCATTATTTCGAGCGACTGCTGCCATGAAACGTGCAGTGCACCATAATAGAGGGGGGGGGGCATGATCAAACAATCATGCGAGGTAAGCGTGTTAACATATATCGGTAATGTCAGAGTCTCAAAGGAATACACATAGCACCGTTTTCCCATTTTCTTCCCATGGCAAACAACCCAAACCATTCCTCCTTCACCATCGTGTCGGACAACTCAGAGACCATGGATTGTGGTCGATCACGCATTCGAAGGTGGTTGAACCAACTCGCGCAGCCTAACATGAAGAAGAAGTAGGCTCAGGCTTTGTTAAGTGGAGAGCCTGGCAAGGACTAGTACAGATCGCAGGAGATACCTGACGCTCATGTCGTCTTTTGGGAAGGTGTTCCATGTGGAGAAACAGTGGAAGCTCGTCAGGGAGATGGGGTCGGGCATGTACAGGGCAATCATGTGCATTCATTGACAGGTGGCTAACACTATGACAGTGCTCATTCACTCCCACATATCTAGGTCCTCGGCGGATCGAGGAAAGAAACGAAGCTATTGTGTGGTGGGTCAAGCCGCAGGTCGAAAATCATCCGGGGTTCTTACAGTATAGTGCGCAGTCGAAGGCCGAGTTGCAGCGCGTGTCAGAGCTACTCAAAACAATTATGGAAAGCCGGACACTTGCGCTCCAGAGTTCGGTTGGCCGAATGGCGGCTTGCAGTTGTGCAGCGTGCAAACACGTTTTTGGACCAAAGTCGCGATATCTCGGGATATTTGCAGGTGGTTTTTCAGAGGACCTCAGTCGTACATCGCGCCGTTGTGCAGTAGGACGTTATGCCGTTGTGCAGTTGAAAGTCACGTTGTTGTGCAGTAGGACATCGTACCATTGTGGACCCTGGCGCGAAGAAATCCGAACCTAGAGCGACCAGAGTTGAATGAGCCGGTGCAGGTACGGAGAAGCCGAGGAAGAGTCCTACGGGCGAGAACGCAGCCACAGAGAGGCTTGCGAGTGCAAAAAGGGATGATTAAGACCTACTTTGTGTCAAAGACCTCCGCTATTGCAGCAGACCTCAACTATGTCCTGCTCTTGGGACAGCCTCTCCCTGAGCTCCTGTGCACTGCCTGGCACATATCTTCCCAGCCTGTTCCCTCAGTCCCTCTCATTCTCGGTCAACACATTCTCCTCGTCAGTCCCGCGTCACGCATGTACTTTGGTTGCCTCAAGTCTATCGTTAGACTTGAAGACTCATACCTGGTCATCTCTGTGTCTCCTGAGTCCTCTTCATATGGTCCTTTCATCCCAGAGTCATGTCACATCCATCTCCCTCCATCATTCATCTCACTTCCCTGGACATGTCGAATCCGCTACTCACATTTCACTTCCCTGCTATCCTGCAACAAACAGGGATGAAACAGTGCTCTAAAACCCTTCTTAGGAGCCCTTATAGAGTACAGAACCTTCCCCTTACTGCTCAAGGGAAGACTGCTCTTGGGGAGCACCAATTTTCGCATTTTTGTCCTACAGAAGCTCAACCCAAGGGATTTGTGACACTCTGTGACCAACTGTTACTCCTCTAGACATTCCAGGCCCCCTGACACTGCTCTTCTGGTCGGATCAATTCTCTTATTATCCCCCAGCCACTCCCATCAGTGGCACTGCTTCAGAAGCTCATCTCCAGATCTAAAGTTCAATTAAACACAGGTTGTGCTTCCCTTCTGTCTGAGTCACACAGAGTCACTCTGGCTCACTCTGACTCACTCAGCTGCGCATTATTCATCCCCTCTTGGCATTACTAATCTCCATTATCCTTACCAATCACTTACCAATCATCCTTCAAATCATGCTTATTATGCTGCTTATCAATTCATGACTCATGCCCCTATGATTCATATGCATTATGTCATCGCATATGCTCATTTAGCTTCGATCTACTCATCCCATGCTTTCCCCCCCTCTCTTTTTGGCCCCATGCAATGATTTTTCCATATTCTTGGTTGTGCACCCCTTTTTACCTATGTTTTTGGTCATTCCCTTGGCTCAGCACCTTGTTCAGGCTCTCCCCATCAATGACTCAGCCTGATTACACTGCTTATCAATCGCTTACCAATTTCTTACCAATCTCTTACCAAGCACTTAGTCATTTGTGCTTACAGGGCCACAGCCCCTCCTGTATATAAACCAGCAGCCAAAGGCTGCAAGGAAGTGTCTGCTTCCCCCTCAATAAAGCGACCACATTCACTCTCCCTCACTCTCTATAAGCTCCATCTCTGTCTTTGGACTTGTAGGTCACCCAGTGCTGGCCTAAAGCTCCATTATTGTTGTTTGTCAGATATACTTGATATCTGATCAGTTCTCTAGGCTCAAGCGCAGTCTAGCTCATCAATCCACTCTATCCCATCACTGTCCATCGCATTCTTGAAGCAGGAACTGTCCCCTTGCTTCCCCTCTGCTCCATCACTGCTGTTACACCCCTGTCATCAATCCATCACCACTGCTCAACCCCAGGACTCTTCCTAACCACTGTGGTAGGCTGAAGAGGAGTCAATACCATCCCCAGTCGCATCTATTCCCCATCAGAAGCCCTTCCCTTCCCTCCTGCACCTTACCTGAAGGCTTGCAGCACATCCCCCTGTGGAGATCATATACCAGAACCGCAGAGGAAGACCACCACTCGCTTTTTGTTGTCATTGGGTGTTGGTTGTTGGTTGTTCTGACCTCTTCCCTCACTTAGATGCACAACGGTGAAGAGATGACCCCATGCCAGCACATCATTGACGACGATGACGACACTATCCGGCGACTATATCCGATTGCAAGAAAAGTGCTGGGGTGTTGAATGTCATTCATATAGGTCAGTCTTTGTTTGTGAGGCAGCATTAGTGGGTGGGAGAAAATTTTGAACATACCCAATGTGTTTTGATTTCCCTCCCCCTCATCAATGCTGATCACAAACAAAGACCTTCATAGTAATCGCACATCTACTACATTATCATGATAAAGCCGGTGGCAGGGGGTTCCTCCTGCACAGGACCATCTTTGTCATCTTCAAGTGGCTGCGCATTGTCATCATCTTTGCCTCAGTGCAATCACTTTGTTGGCTGCAAGATATGCTGGGCTGTGAGGGCTGTGACCTGTGTCGATGGTCAACTTCATGCTACGTTCTTTCCGTCTCTTCTCATGCCATCCATGCTCTCAATGCATCCAGTTCATCTTTGCCTCTGTGCAGCCTGCAGTCTGGCATGTGATGTCATCCACAGCAGTTGTGACGTAGATGCTGATGATCATATCATCATTCGTGAAAACATTTCTCTTTGTATCTCTTTCAGCAATTTTAATAATAATTTTATTAACAGGATCATCATTGTCCTTGCCTCAGTGTGGTCTGGCAAGTGATGTCATCCACAGCCATTGTGACGTAGGTGCTGATGATCTTGCATCCTTCATGTTATGATTTTCCTCTTTGCATCTTTTCCCATGGTGTCCACAGCTTCGCCTCAATGCATTCACTTCTGGTGTCATTTGCAGTTGTTGTGTGCTGAACCCAGGTGAAAACTGGACTGGATATGCTGGGACGTGAGCTGCTTCAAGATGTAGGTGCTGATGATCTGGCAGATTGCATCTCTCCTCATGGTGTGTGCAACTTCATTGGCATCCTTGCTCTTGATGACGACATTCAATTCATGCCAGAAAAGCTTCACCTCTGATGGTTGACACAATGCACAATGAAGCATCATGGTGAGACATTGCAAACACCACCACTGCTTTCAGCAGGATGCAACGAATGAGAGAGCAGACTGCAAATGATGGAACACAGATGCAGTGGACACCATAGCTGCCGGCACAAATAGTGTATATATATTTCCCTAGCTCTGCATGTCTGTAGGAAAAGAGCACTTGTTTCTGTTGTTACTAGTTCTATAAAAATGTTATGCAGAGGATTGTAAATAAATAAAAATTGAGTGTTATATATAAAAAATTGTGAAGGATTGTAAAAAAAGTGTAGATGACAATAATATTTACATTGAGTAATGCAGCATCATAGGTGATGACTGGCACTTCCCTGAGTTATCAATGGATGTCAGAATGTCAACTTGCTTGTCAGTGATGCCATTGAATTACACAAAACAACAGAGTGACATCTTTAGTTCAGGGTAATAAAATTATTGCACTCACATTATCAATAGCATTACCACACAATGACACAACAACATTTATAGATATCCCTTGTTGTCACGACCGTGACATCCGATCACCCTGTACCCTATTGTCCGATCACGTCCACGCGTTCGCCGTCCGTCTATTGTATGTACTCCCTTTTCCGTTTCTTTCTATCTGTCCTGTATTGCCACCGATCGGTGAGTGCGTTGTCCGTTCTGTCTCTCTGTACTATTACCTAATATGTTTCCTTTCTCGTTTCCGGTTACTATACGTTCCTGTCCTGTTGCATTACTAACACAATGTCTATCGGTAAACCGGTTATCGCACTTACCGTACTTACTCAGCGCGCAGCGCGGCTGCGCTCGTCGTTCGTCGGTAATCCCGACTTCCCGTACATCGCCTCATCCGTTCTACTCAGTATAAATACCTAGATACTCAGTCTGTTGTAGTTTCAGTTCGAATATTGAATAAGATACTTCTCATCTGTTCTCCCTTCGCACTCCCCGTCTCTGTCTCGTGCAAGTGGTCGTAGACCGTTTACCCTCGGACTCTCCGTCAGACCCTCGGTTGGCCTTCCTATCATTCGGGAAGCACGACTACGCTACGTAGCATCTCGGTCTTACCGCTAGACCAACCCCTGACCCCCTGACCCCTCGTAGAGATCAGATCAGTGAAGAACTGGTCTTGACAGTATATTCGAACTAAAGTCTTGTATGAGTTCACAATCATCTATGTCCAGGACAATCCAAACTCGCTCGCGCAAACAACCCAGAACCCTCAGCATCCGACACTCGTCGGGCTGCTGCCTTAAGTGCTCTGACTAGCCTCAGGCGCTCACCCGACTCTGTCTCCCAATTCCAAGGCTTCTCCGCTCGGAGAGCCTCCTCCCCCGCTCAGTGTCGCCCACTCGCACCGACCCCATGCACCTACTTAGGCCGTCTTACACGGCCACCCGAAGGTGAAAATCGGCCGAGTGTCACGGGCCAGCGGACAGTAGCCCAAGGATGGATTGTCACCGTGTAACACGGGCTGGGCCCAAGTTGGATATTATCACCTTGTGATATGGGTGGGCTATGGTGCTGTTTTAGGGAGTGGATAAGGGTGTAATCACCATGTCATATGTGCGGGCCGAGATTTGCTGTAATGGAAGGTAATGGGTGGGCTAGGAAACATTAGTACCAATGAATATAGTAGGGCTGAGCCACTTGGAAATAAGGTGGAACTACAAATAGAACTACAGGTTCACTGCCAGGGTTTGACTACCGCGGGTTAACTACCGCGGGTTAACTAACTTGGGTTTACTACCGTGGGTTAACTAACTCGGGTTTACTACCGCGGGTTAACTAACTCAGGTTTACTACCATGGGTTAACTACTGTGGGCTAACTACTGTGGGTTAACTACCGCGGGTTAACTAACTCGGGTTGACTACTGCAGGTTGACAGCTGTGGGTAATAAGGCTGCGGAAAGAGTATTGTGGCCTAGCACAGCTGTGGTGTACATGTACCTAACAAATAAGGCCATACACACCATGTCCTGGACATGTACAACTGTGTAAATATGATTTGCACAGTTAATGCACTGAACTCACAGTCCTACCCGCAGGAAGGATTGTATGGACAGATAAAGCCGCGGGAAAATTACCGCGGCCTAGCACAGCCGCGGTGTACATGTACCTAACAAATAAGGCCATACACACCATGTCCTGGACATGTACAACTGTGTAAATATGATTAAAGCCACGGGAAAATGTACAACTGTGTTATGATTTGCACAGTTAATGCACTGAACTCGCAGTCCTACCCGCAGGAAGGATTGTATGGACAAATACAGCCGCGGGAAGATTACCGTGGTGTAGCACAGCTGCAGTCTACATGTACCTAACAAATAAGGCCATACACACCATATCCTGGGCATGTACAACTGTGTAAATATGATTTGTGCAGTTAATGCACTGAGATCACAGTCCTACCCGCAGGAAGGATTATATGGACAAATAAAGCCGCGGGAAGATTACCGTGGTGTAGCACAGCTGCAGTCTACATGTACCTAACAAATAAGGCCATACACACCATGTCCTGGACATGTCCAACTGTGTAAATATGATTTGCACAATTAATGCACTGAACTCATAGTCCTACCTGCAGGAAGGATTGTATGGACAGATAAGCCGCAGGAAAATTACCGCGGCCTAGCACAGCTGCGGTGTACATGTACCTAACAAATAAGGCCATACACACCATGTCCTGGACATGTACAGCTGTGTAAATATGATTTGCACAGTTAATGCACTGAGATCACAGTTACCCACAGGAAGGATTGTATGGACAAATAAAGCCGCAGGCAAATTACCATGGTGTAGCACAGCTGTGGTGTACATGTACCTAACAAATAAGGCCATACACACCATGTCCTGGGCATGTACAACTGTGTAAATATGATTTGCGCAGTTAATACACTGAGAGCAAAGTCCTAGCTGCAGGAAGGATTGTATGGACAAATAAAGCCGCAGGAAAATTACTGTGGTGTAGCACAGCCGCAGTGCACATGCCCCTAATGACTTAGGCCATACAACACATTTCCTGGGAAGGTACAACTGTGTAAATTATGATTTGCGCAGTTAATGCAACAAGTTATAGACACAGGAAGGATTCTATGGACATATATGGCTGCAGGTACAATCCCACAGGTCACAACAGCTTCGGTAAACATGTACCAACCAAATAGGGCCATGAGCCAACCATGTTGTACCCACACAGTGTCATGGAAATTGCAGATCAGACCACTGAGGATGGATTTTCTGCATAGTTATGTCATTTGTGACCCCCATGGTATATCAGTCTTGAATGTGTTTAACATGGATACTTGTGGCTCAAAAATATCTAAACAGGTACTACTATACTAGACCCAAAGCCCAATGATATCTACTAAGGAGGCAACCACTCCAGAGATGGCCAAGAGAGGAAATTGCATATTTCTCATAATCGGGGTTGCATCTGTAGTGTGGCTGTGTATACATTTGCTTACTACCTAGGGGGCTTTGGATTACTACTGCTTGCTCACTACAGTATACATAAGTCAATAGCACAAGGGGATTGAGCAAGGGCAGTCAAATAACATACCAGATGGTGTGGGAAAAAGGCTCAAAATTGCGGAGACTTTCAAAAACATGCAATAGTACACAACACACAATATTGAGTGCTCTATGAATGATGCAATTTTCACTGTCCCTCAATGCTGTTTGTATGCTATTTGTCATTCTTCACAGCTATCAAACCCCTCAGATGTGACATTGTGCACAATGAAACCCCTGATCAATGCCAACATGTCAATGCTGCAATGTACATGCCATACATCCACATGTTCCAGTCTGTGTCTTGTGTCAGGCTAATGGGGGTGTAATCTATGTCTGAATAGCTATTTCAGATGCAAGAAACTCAATAGCACAATCTATACAGATGAGGCTATGAGGTGGTGGCTATGCTACACTGCAGTAAATTTCCCGTGGCTTTATTTGTCCATACAATCCTTCCTGCAGCTAGGACTTTGCTCTCAGTGTATTAACTGCACAAATCATATTTACACAGTTGTACATGCCAAGGACATGATGTATATGGCCTTATTTGTTGGGTACATGTACACCATGGCTGTGCTAGGCCGTGGTAATTTTCCTGCAGCTTTACTTGTCAATAGAATCCTTCCTGTGGGTAGGACTGTGATCTCAGTGCATTAACTGCACAAATCATATTTACACAGTTGTACATGCCCAGGACATGGTGTGTATGGCCTAAGTCATTAGGGGCATGTGTATTGCAGCTGTGCTACACCGCAGTAATTTTCCCGTGGCTGTATTTGTCCATACAATCCTTCCTGCGGGTAGGACTGCGATCTCAGTGCATTAACTGCACAAATCATATTTACACAGTTGTACATGCCCAGGACATGGTGTGTATGGCCTTATTTATTAGGTACATGTACACCGCAGCTGTGCTACACTGCAGTAATCTTCCCGCATCTTTATTTGTTGATACAATCCTTCCTGCGGGTAGGACTGCAATCTCAGTGCATTAACTGCACAAATCATATTTACACAGTTGTACATGTCCAGGACATGGTGTGTATGGCCTTATTTGTTAGGTACATGTACACCACGGCTGTGCTAGGCCGCGGTAATTTTCCCGCGGCTTTATTTGTCCATACAATCCTTCCTGCGGGTAGGACTGTGATCTCAGTGCATTAACTGCACAAATCATATTTACACAGTTGTACATGCCCAGGATATGGTGTGTATGGCCTAAGTCATTAGGGGCATGTGCATTGCGGCTGTGCTACACTGCGGTAATCTTTCCACGTCTTTATTTGTCCATACAATCCTTCCTGTGGGTAGGACTGCGATCTCAGTGCATTAACAGCACAAATCATATTTACACAGTTGTACATGTCCAGGACATGGTGTGTATGGCCTTATTTGTTAGGTACATGTACACCACGGCTGTGCTAGGCCGCGGTAATTTTCCCGCGGCTTTATTTGTCCATACAATCCTTCCTGCGGGTAGGACTGTGATCTCAGTGCATTAACTGCACAAATCATATTTACACAGTTGCACATGCCCAGGACATGGTGTGTATGGCCTAAGTCATTAGGGGCATGTGTATTGCGGCTGTGCTACACCGCAGTAATTTTCCCGTGGCGGTCCATAATCCTTCCTGCGGGTAGGACTGCGATCTCAGTGCATTAACTGCACAAATCATATTTTTGTACATCAGGACATGGTGTGTATGGCCACATGTCCTACACTGCAGTAATCTTCCCGCATCTTTATTTGTTGATACAATCCTTCCTGCGGGTAGGACTGCAATCTCAGTGCATTAACTGCACAAATCATATTTACACAGTTGTACATGTCCAGGACATGGTGTGTATGGCCTTATTTGTTAGGTACATGTACACCGCGGCTGTGCTAGGCCGCGGTAATTTTCCCGCGGCTTTATTTGTCCATACAATCCTTCCTGCAGGTAGGACTGCGATCTCAGTGCATTAACTGCACAAATCATATTTACACAGTTGTACATGTCCAGGACATGGTGTGTATGGCCTTATTTGTTAGGTACAGTACACCGTGGCTGTATTTGTCCATACAATCCTTCCTGCGGGTGCTAGGCCGCATATTTAATTTTCCCGTATGGCTTTATCTGTCCATACAATCTTCCCGCATCTTTCCTTCCTGCGGGTAGGACTGCAAGTTCAGTGCATTAACTGTGCAAATCATATTTACACAGTTGTACATGTCCAGGACATGGTGTGTATGGCCTTATTTGTTAGGTACATGTACACCACAGCTGTGCTAGGCCGCAATACTCTTTCCACAGCCTTATTACCCACAGTTGTGTCAACCTGCAGTTAGTCAACCCGAGTTAGTAAACCCGCGGTAGTTAACCCTGCAGTAGTTAGCCCACAGTAGTTAACCCTTATGGTAGTAAACCTGAGTTAGTTAACCCGCGGTAGTAAACCCAAGTTAGTTAACCCGCGGTAGTAAACCCACAGTAGTTAACCCGCGGTAGTAAACCCATGGTAGTAAAAGTTAGTTAACCCACGGTAGTAAACCCAAGTTAGTTAACCCGCGGTAGTAAACCCAAGTTAGTTAACCCGCGGTAGTTAACCCGCGGTAGTCAAACCCTGGCAGTGAACCTGTAGTTCTATTTGTAGTTCCACCTTATTTCCAAGTGGCTCAGCCCTACTATATTCATTGGTACTAATGTTTCCTAGCCCACCCATTACCTTCCATTACAGCAAATCTCGGCCCGCACATATGACATGGTGATTACACCCTTATCCACTCCCTAAAACAGCACCATAGCCCACCCATATCACAAGGTGATAATATCCAACTTGGGCCCAGCCCGTGTTACACGGTGACAATCCATCCTTGGGCTACCGTCCGCTGGCCCGTGACACTCGGCCGATTTTCACCTTCGGGTGGCCGTGTAAGACGGGACAAAGTAGGTACATTATGTGTACATTCTTAGTCCAGTGCGAGCTCAACTTCCAGGACCGACCGAAGGCTTTTCGCACTGACCGAACCAAGGTCACGTTCGTGCAGTCGTACCTCAAAGGAATGGCTCTCGAATGGTTCAAGCCAGACCTACTCGGTGCAGGAGACCCCCTCAACCGTCCGATCTGGATGACCGATTTGGAAGAGTTCGTCATTGAACTCCAAACAACCTTCGGTCCCCACGACCCAGTTGCCGACGCCGAGCATCAGCTCGACCACCTCCGCATGAAGGAAAACCATCGTGCCAACAGATACGTGGTTGATTTCAACCGTATCGCGTCTCAGGTTCGGGGCTACGGCGATGGCGCCCTACGCCATCACTTCTATACAGGTCGCCCCGACCGAATCAAGGACGAGATAAGCCGCGTCGGTAAACCGCGCACTCTGAACGGTCTTCGCGTCCTCACCCAGGAGATCGACGCCCGATATTGGGAACGCAAGGAAGAGGTCGCTCGTCAGAATAAGACCTCTACCAGCACTAGTACCAACACCCCCAACACCAAGTCGGGTAAGACCGACAAGGGTAAATCCTCGGGCAACACTGCCCAGTCCTCTTCGTTGTCAACTGTGACTCAGAAAGCCAACAAGTCGGGCAAGACTACTGAGCTTTCGGACAAGCTCGGCAAGGACGGCAAGCTGACCTCTGAGGAACGCAAGCGCAGGTTCGACATGAATCTGTGCATGTTCTGTGGAGCAACTGGCCACAAGGCCAAGGACTGCCCCAAGTCAGGCTCCCGAGCAGCCAAGGCTAGGGCAGCTACTGCCGCTACCACGAACACGTCGGAAGCCAAACCGACGGCCTCCACTGAGGCAAAAAAATAGATAGCAACTCCCGAGACTCCGCACAGAGTGGGAGTTGCGTTGTTCCCGACTGTGCACCTATGGAGGCCCGACTCAACGCAGCCGCTCTTTCCGATCTGAATTCTCTCCGACCCTCTGTAACAATCGTTGACCATACTATGCCTTCCTTTCCTGCGTTAGTAGATTCGGGTTCTACCCACTGTTTTGTAGATCCGTCATTTGCCAATATGAACACTCTTTCGCGCTACTCGGTATCCCCGATCGTTCTCCATCTATTTGACGGTACCACCACCACCATAATTACCGAAGCAACCGATCTACCTATCCGTTTTCCCTCTGGCGACGTCACCCCAATGACATTTTATGTCACCCCGTTGGACTCTGACTGTAAGATCGTTCTCGGACACAACTGGCTCACCCGATACAATCCGTTGATTGACTGGGTATTGAGCAGTATTAAGTTCAGAACATCTACGCAGCAAGTGCCAACCCCGAGCTCACTCCCCGACCCTGTAGCGCCCTCACCGAGCGCGCTGAGACTCGACGCTACGTCAGTCTCATCTCCTTCCCCGACCGACTCGCCTCAGGCTCCCGGTCTTCGGGCACCACCTATCGCTCTCATCAACGCTGCAGCCTTTCTAAAGGCCTGCCAGCTCGATGGCTCTCAACAGTTCTCTGTCCAGCTGAAGCCTGACGGTAGCTTTCGCGCTGCGTCGGTCGACGCTGCTCCCGACCTCTCCTCTGTCCCCGAGGCATACCACGACTTTGCCAACGTCTTTAGTAAGGCGAAAGCATCGGTACTCGCGCCTCACCGGGAACACGACCTCAAGATAGAACTGGAAGAAGGAGCGCCATTACCACCTGGAAGACTCTACTCTCTCTCCCCTGTCGAGCTCGAAACCCTTCGGGCATTCATCGACGAAAACCTTCGCTTTGGTTTCATCCGTCCGACCTCATCCTCCCATGCAGCCCCTGTCCTCTTTGTCAAGAAGAAGGATGGCTCTCTCCGACTCTGCGTCGACTACCGAGGACTCAACAAAATATCAAAGAAGGATCGGTACCCTCTACCTCTCATCTCCGACCTACTCGACTCTCCGAGTCGGGCAAAGGTCTACACTAAAATCGACCTAAGGCATGCTTACCATCTGGTTCGCATTGCCGAAGGTGATGAGTGGAAAACCGCCTTCAGGACTCGCTATGGCTCGTATGAGTGGCAGGTGATGCCCTTCGGTCTCACCAATGCCCCTGCAGCTTTTCAGCGGTTCGTCAACTCGGTCTTCGCGGACATGCTCGATGTCTGCGTCGTAGTCTACCTCGACGACATCCTAGTCTACTCGGACAACATGGAGGACCATACCAAGCACGTTCGGGAAGTGCTTCGGCGACTCCGCCAGCACAAGCTCTACGCCAAACCCGAAAAGTGTGAGTTCCATTCGGACTCGGTGGAATACCTCGGGTACTTCCTCTCCCCCAACGGTTTGACAATGTCGCAAGACAAAGTCAAGACAATCTGCGATTGGCCCGAGCCTCGCAAGGTGAAGGACATTCAGTCCTTCCTGGGCTTCGCGAACTTTTACCATCGATTTATATTCAATTACTCTGATATAGTGGTCCCACTAACTCGGTTGACACGGAAAGATGCCCCCTGGGACTTTTCCGACGTCTGCCGATGGTCATTCAACCAACTCAAGGAGGCCTTCACTACAGCTCCCATCCTCACCCATTTCCAGCCAGGCGCCCAACTGACAGTCGAGACCGACGTGTCGGACTACGCGATCGCCGGTATTCTATCCATCACTGGTTCAGATGATGAGATACGACCGATCGCGTTCTATTCTCACACTCTGACCGCGCCCGAGCTGAATTATGATACTCACGACAAGGAGCTCCTCGCTATTTTCGAGGCCTTCAAGACCTGGCGTCATTACCTAGAGGGCCCTGCCTTCCCGATTGACGTCGTGACCGACCATAAAAATTTGGAGTACTTTTCTACTTCTAAGGTTCTCACCCGTCGGCAAGCCCGATGGTCAGAATACCTTTCCTCCTTTAACCTGATCATTCGTTTCCGACCTGGTAAACTTGGTGCAAAGCCCGACGCCTTGACTAGACGCTGGGACGTCTACCCCAAAGAGGGGGATAGGGGCTTCGCCCGAGTCAACCCACAGAACCTCCGACCAGTGTTCACGGCTGAACAGCTCACCAACTCCCTTCACGCGACATGCCTACACGCCCCAGTACTCAGAGCTAGTGCACTCATGGACGTCGAGCATCTCCACACCGATATCCTAGCCAACCTCCCGACCGATCCCATCGCTAAAGCCCACCTCTCGGACACCTCGAATCCCCGATGGTCGACCGATGAGACTGGTTACCTACGTCTCGATGGCCGCATGTACGTCCCCGAGGCCGATGACCTACGTCTTCATGTTCTCAGATACAAGCATGACCATCCCCTATCGGGACACTTCGGTCAGAATCGCACTCTAGAGCTCATTCGTCGCGAATATACATGGCCAGGCATTCGTACCTACGTAAAGGACTACGTCAAGTCCTGCACGGCCTGTGCCCGAGCTAAGACGCCACGTCACCGACCCTATGGGATGCTCAAGCAATTACCGGTCCCTGACCGACCATGGAATTCCATTTCAATGGATTTCATCGAGCAACTCCCGTCCTCATCCGGCTTCACAGCCATACTGGTAGTTATTGACCGACTATCAAAGCAAGCCATATTCATTCCGACTCACGATACAATAACCTCCCCCGAGCTCGCACAGCTCTTCCTACTACACGTCTTCGCTAAGCACGGCGTACCCGCGCATGTAACGTCTGACCGAGGCTCAGAGTTTGTTTCGCACTTCTTCCAATCACTCGGTAAGGCCTTAGATATGAAATTACATTTCACTTCGGGCTATCACCCAGAAGGTGACGGACAGACCGAGCGATGTGCGCCTAAGTGAGGGAAGAGGTCAGAACAACCAACAACCAACACCAAATGACAGCAATATGCGAGTGGTGGTCTTCCTTTGCGTTTCTGGTATTTAATGTCCTCAGGGGGATGTGCTGCACGCCTTCAGGCAGGATGCAGGAGGGAAGGGAAGGGCTTCTGATGGGGAAGGAATGCGACTGGGGATGGTATTGACTCCTCTTCAGCCTACCACAGTGGTTAGGAAGAGTCCTGGGATAGAAGAGCGATGATAGATTGATGACAGGGGTGTAACAGCAGTGATGGAGCAACAGGGAAGCAAGGGGACAGTTCCTGCTTCAAAAATGCGATGGACAGTGATGGGATAGAGTGGACAGAGATGCTAGACTGCGCTTGAGCCTAGAGAAATGATCAGATACAAGATATATCTGATAAACAGCAATATAGGAGCTTTAGGCCAGCACTGGGTGACCTACAAGTCCAAAGACAGAGATAGAGCTTATAGACAGAGAGGGAGAGTGAATGTGGTCGCTTTATTGAGGGGGAAGCAGACACTTCCTTGCAGCCTTTGGCTGCTGGTTTATATACAGGAGGGGCTGTGGCCCTGTAAGCACAAATGACTAAGTGCTTGGTAAGAGATTGGTAAGAAATTGGTAAGCGATTGATAAGCAGTGTAATCAGGCTGAGTCATCGATGGGGAGAGCCTGAACAAGCTGCTGAGCCAAGGGAATGACCAAAAACATAGGTAAAAAGGGGTGTACAACCAAGAATATGGAAAAATCATTGCATGGGGCCCAAAAGAGAGGGGGAGAAAGCATGGGATGAGTAGATCGAAGCTAAATGAGCATATGCGATGACATAATGCATATGAATCATAGGGGCATGAGTCATGAATTGATAAGCAGCATGATAAGCATGATTTGAAGGATGATTGGTAAGTGATTGGTAAGGGGAGTAATGGGGATTAGTAATGCCAAGAGGGGATGAATAATGCGCAGCAGAGTGAGTCAGAGTGAGCCAGAGTGACTCTGTGTGACTCAGAAAGAAGGGAAGCACAACCTATGATTTATTGAACTTTAGATCTGGAGATGAGCTTCTGAAGCAGTGCCACTGATGGGAGTGGCTGGGGGATAATAAAAGAATTGATCCGACCAGAAGAGCAGTGTCAGGGGGCCTGGAATGACAAGTAGAGTCACAGCTGGTCACAGAGTGTCACAAATCCCTTGGATTGAGCTTCTGTAGAGCAAAAACGCGAAATTTGGTGCTCCCGAAGTGCAGTCTTCCCTTGAGCAGTAAGGGGAAGGTTCTGTACTCTATTAGGACTCCTAAGAAGGGTTCTAGAGCACTGTTTCATTCGTGTTTGTTGCGGGATAGCAGGGAAGAGAATCGCAAGTAGCGGATTCGATGTGTCCAGGGAAGCGAGATGAATGATAGAGGGAGATGGATGTGACAGGACTCTGGGATGAAAGGACCATATGCAGAGGACTCAGGAGACACAGAGACGACCAGGTATGAATTTTCAAGTCTAACGATAGACTTGAGACGACCAAAGTATGTGCGCGACGCAGGACTGACGAGGAGAACGCGCTGACCGAGAACGAGAGGGACTGAGGGAGAAGGCTGGGAAGATATGTACCAGACAGTACACAGGAGCTCAGGGAGAGGCTGTCCCAAGAGCAGGACATAGTTGAGGTCTGCTGCAATAGTGGAGAAACGTTCCAGAGAAAATGTGGACTCCATAGTGAGTGATGAAGCGGGTGTCTGGATTGCGGGTGGAATATCTCCGTGGGAAATGAACAGATTTACGTCGGAACTTGACAGGCAGATAGACCACGGTCTAGGCTCCATGATGGTATAGTCACATGATTGATAGCTTCAAAAATGGCGGAGCTATTCAAAATATCGGAATGCCGGCACTGGGCGCCTAAATTTGACATTTGGGCGCTAAAAATGATTCTTCCTTTTCTCCTTTGTTTCTCTATCGTTTCTTCTGCTTCTTTGGTTGTTCTGGTATGGGAGTTGGACTGCAGTAGGTTGCATTCCTCTCTCATACTGAAATGATCATCAATCCTTGGATTCTTCTGCTTCTTGGCGGTTCTTGTGCGAGGGATGACTGCCAGACGATGGCATTCATCTCTTGCTCCAGGATAGTCATTCTTGTGCGATAGATGGCTATGACAAGCTTGTATTCATCCTTCGCATAAGGATAGTCATGACTTTGCGTGATATGGATAGCGAGGGCTGTCTGTATCCCTCAAGTCGGGACAATCTTTCAACAGATCTTGGGTGTGCGTTCTTCGCATTAGTTTCATCGGCTAACTTTCTCCATGTCCACAGTACCAAACACGTTTGGTGCGTGACAGCGAGCTAACCAAACACTTGAGCAATACCTCAGGATGTACTGCAACTACCAGCAGGACAACTGGTCGGACTTACTACCTCTCGCCGAGTTCGCCTACAACAATGCCCCTAGCGCCACGACTGGTGTATCACCGTTCTTCGCGAACAAAGGATACCACCTGAACCTCGCTGTGCACCCCGAGCGCGATCTCTCATCGGCTCGGGCAAGGGAATACGCAGTTGACTTAGAATCATTGCATGAGTACCTACGTGAAGAAATGGCTGCTGCCCAGAAAAGGTACCAAGGCCCTGCTGACGCCAGAAGATCACCCGCACCCGATTTCAAAGTCGGTGATCAAGTATTCGTCAAAGCCAAGTACTTTAGGTCCACCCGACCATCAAAGAAACTCTCCGAGAAGAATCTCGGTCCCTACCCAATCATCGCCCAAGTCGGCACCCTATCATTCACAATCCGTCTTCCCGACTCTATGCGTGCTGTCCATCCTGTCTTCCACGTCTCACAGCTCGAACCAGCGACACCGAATACAATACCGAATCGGTCACAACCTCCACCACCTCCCATCAAAGTCGACGGCGAACCCGAGTTCGAGATCACCGAGATCCTCGATTCAAAGTTCGACCGACGTCGACGCCAATGCCCACTCCTTTACCTAGTTAGATGGGCTGGTTACGAAGGTACCGACGAAGAAACATCTTGGTTGATCGCGACCGAGCTAGGACACGCATCAGAACTCGTGGCCGACTATCACAAAGCCTATCCGACTAAGCCAGGCCCCTTAGAAAGCCTCTCACGCTAAGTCTTTTAAGTCACCGAACCAAGTCTATTGATAGTATACAAAAAACTAAATACAATTGTTCTGTCCGACTATTTACTCGGACTCGCCCTCTCCGTCTTCATCCCCCGACTCCTTGCCTTCCCCGTCCGTCTCATCCGACTCTTGCTGCTCCTCGCTCTCCTCGGGTATCGCTTTGCCCTTGCCCTTCGGGTCCCTTGCGTCTGCCACCCTCTTCGTCTCCCATGCGACCCCATCCACCTTTCGACCGAGCTTCACCAGCTCCCTGGTGTTGCGGTCGATCGCAGCCACGAGCTCCCCGAGTCGGCGGTCTAGGACCAGCGCGACTGGGTCTGGCCGATTCGATAGCCCTGCCACCGAGAAGCTTCCCATCGCCGCCTCGATCTCCTCCGTACTCGCGGTGTTCGCGACCGTCTTCCTCGTCCTCTTCCTCTTTTCACCTCCCCTCGGCGACGTATTCACCTCCGCCGTCTTCTCGCTCTGCTTCCTTTTCTCTCCACTCGCTGACCGCTCCATCGCCGACGTCGAAACTTCGAAGGTGCACTTGACCTTCGACCGTTGACACCGACTGCACGTCGGTGTACGCGCTCCGTCGGCCAGCTCGCACCCACCGCTGTCGCCACTCCGCCGGCATCGGTCACATGGGGGCCTGAACCCCATGATGCCCGTGTTGGAACGGGCAGTGACCTGTCACGGCTAACCAAGTAATAAGTCAGCGAAATCAAATTAAAATGATCGGCCACGTACCTTGGCCTTGGGCCCTAGCCCCAACCGCGCCCTCATCGCCTTGCCAGCCGCTAGCGACTCGGCCTTCTCCCTCGCCCTCACCTCTGCTTCGGCCTTGCGCCTTGCCCTCACCTCTGCTTCAGCCTTGCGCCTCGCCTCGAAGTCGGCTCGCGCCTTTTCCTCGGCGATCTTCTTCGCCTGCTCCTCGGCCTTCCGTTTCTCTTCGGCAACTCTCTTCGCCTCCTCCTCAGCCTTCTTCTTCGCAGCCTCCTCTGCCAATCTCCTCGCCTCCTGTTCGGCCGCCTGCTTCATCAATCGCTCCCGACGTCTTCGCGATTGCTCGTCGAACTTGGCGATTTGCACCTGTATCGAGTCGGTCGGTTTCCCTTCCAACTCGGGCGAGGCGGCACGCGTCCAGTCAACGTTGTTGCCGTTGTTGTTGTTGCCAGAAGACATGATTAAGGTGAAGTGTTATGGAAAAGAAAATTTGTTGGGTTACCGTCACCGAAGGCCAGTCTTAAATATGCCCTAACTGATTTTCAAACCCAGACAATGGTCACGCACATTCGGTGTGGAATACGCGTTGCAGCCTCGTGGGCTCGGCCCTAAGAGGGGGATACTGTCACAACCGTGACATCCGATCACCCTGTACCCTATTGTCCGATCGCGTCCACGCGTTCGCCGTCCGTCTATTGTATGTACTCCCTTTTCCGTTTCTTTCTATCTGTCCTGTATCGCCACCGATCGGTGAGCGCGTTGTCCGTTCTGTCTCTCTGTACTATTACCTAATATGTTTCCTTTCTCGTTTCCAGTTACTATACGTTCCCGTCCCGTTGCATTACTAACACAATGTCTATCGGTAAACCGGTTATCGCACTTACCGTACTTACTCAGCGCGCAGTGCGGCTGCGCTCGTCGTTCGTCGGTAATCCTGACTTCCCGTACATCACCTCATCCGTTCTACTCAGTATAAATACCTAGATACTCAGTCTGTTGTAGTTTCAGTTCGAATATTGAATAAGATACTTCTCATCTGTTCTCCCTTCGCACTCCCCGTCTCTGTCTCGTGCAAGTGGTCGTAGACCGTTTACCCTCGGACTCTCTGTCAGACCCTCGGTCGGCCTTCCTATCATTCGGGAAGCACGACTACGCTACGTAGCATCTCGGTCTTACCGCTAGACCAACCCCTGACCCCTCGTAGAGATCAGATCGGTGAAGAACCGGTCTTGACACTTGTCCAGATTAATAAAATTATTGTACACTCATTGTCAATGGACATCAGGATAATCAGTGGTTGGCTGGACAACCAGTCAATAATGGTGTTCAAGTTGGCTCTGGAGTGGCTGTGGAATGGCTATGGCTTGGACGAACTATTGGAAATTGAGACTCCGACCGAAGCATGCAGTGCTCAAAGTTAGAACCTGTTTGAATGCTTCGATTGGGCGAAGGGGGATCACCGACAAAGTAAAATATAGACTGAATGGTAATAAAAACTATGTGGATTCCATCTACCCTCCCGCTATCATCATTCCAATGCCTCGAACATCAGAAAGGACCAAAATACTAGAAAAGATTGATGAATTAACATTGAAAGTATCGGAGGCAAGAAACCTGTACTTACGGGAACAACTCGATCGTCCAGATGACAACTTGTCGGATGGGGATCTTGAGTCGATGATCATTACCCCCCCCACGCCTATAACCCCACTCCTACCATCCGATCTGGAATCCGAGCCAGACAACAACTTGTTGATGCCATTGGAGCTAAAGGAGTTGCAATATTACCGCTTTCTCGCAGCGATCCAGGCACTGCGATATGAGGTGGAAAAGGCTCGTAT